>CM038220.1:94909136-95046511 GCA_021442155.1 Cymbidium sinense | reverse complement strand
TCACAAATGAATTATCCGCAATCTTTGCAAAGAAAAGACTAGGATATTGAAAATGCAATGAAATTAGTACAGATATCCAAGCAACGATTACAGATGATGAGAAATAATGGATAAGATTCCTTATTACATGAAGTATCTCTTTTTTGTAATATTTTTGAGATTGATATTCCAGATATGAATTCTACCTTTAAAACTTCATCGATGAGCTATGAGGAGGTGAAGGAATGACAAATTTGCATCATTACGTTGAGTTATTCTACATATTGATATACAACTTGAACCTGAATAATCATTTTTTTGAAGCAAGCCGAGTTACTTGTGTGGCATGCTTAAACCCAAGTGATTCATTCTTTGCTTTTGATAAAAAAAAAAAAACTTGCGAGTTATATCCTAGAGATTTTTTACGCTTGAGCTTGTGAACATGGCTTACTTTCCACTTATATTATCGATATGCATAGTAGTGATGATTTCTCATCTTTAAATGGTATTGTTGATCTTTGCCAAATAGTTTGTCAAGACAAAGAAGGATGGTGTGTATCCTTTAATTTATAGGTTTATTATTTTGGCACTAACTTTACCAGTTGCTACAGCTACAATAGAGAGAGCATTTTCTGTAATGAAGATTGTTAAATATTGATTACGTAGTCGAATGAGTGATGATTGGCTCAATGATTTTCTTATACCTTATATTGAGAAAGAAGTATTTGAATCGATTCAATGAAAAATATCATCTATTATCGACAATGCAATAGATTAAAAGTTTGTAAACATTTTTTTTAGATTGATATAATATAATACAAGTCTTCCTTTTGAGTTATTCATTGTTAAATTAACTTTTTTTTAAATTACTTTTTACCCACCCTCAAAATAAAAGCTGGTTCTGCCTCTCATATATATATATATATATATATATATATATATATATATATATATATATATATATATATATAATATGATCAATTACTACGTAGTAATATATATAATAATTTTGATATTTTAAGCAGTTGGCTCTTGAGGGGTATATTATACTAATATGGCTTTGCTTGTAGCTTTATAATAAGGGCACATGAATATATATAGATATTTAAAGAACATGTGGATAGATAGAGTAAGTTGAATAACAAAGAGAAATAGGTTTATCGGTCAGCTGAAAGAGAAGTCCCATATTAGCGTATATTAATTTACAGGTAATGCCGATCTTCCAATTAATCTAGCGTATGGTCGGTCTTCTTTGTCTGTTCTGCATGAGACTCCGAATTTCATTTCATTGGGAGCTTTCCCACAAAAACGCGGTATGTTCAGCTCAAACAGCCCAGTAATTTTCCTTTTTTTTTGTTCTTTTTTTTTTATTTTTTTAATGGGGGGATCAGTACTTGAATTAATGGTGTAATTTTTCGAAGGAATAAGGAAAAAAATTATATAATACGGCTGTTTCAATGATATTAAATTATATTGAAAGTATTAAATATATGCTCAAAATAAATATATATGTTATAAAAGAAAATTATATATATATTTATGTAAATAATAACCGTAAATTTGCGTACATATACTAGCATTCACACATTAAAACAAAAGAGATTTTTTTTCTTATACTTATAAATTTTCAACAAGACAGGCAAAAAAATCATTTTAAGGGTAGATCTATGATTTATTTGATGAATGTTTTTTATATATTATGTGTCTAAATTTATGGTTAAATTAGCTCAAATATCTTGAAAATATTTATATGTGAGGATAGCTTTAGATTCTTTAAGAATTATTATAAGATGTTGATGTATAGATATTATAAATTAAATTTAACACTTAATATATATATATATATATATATATATAATAAAAGTTGTGAATTGACCCGTCGGTGCTCATTTTTTTGTAAAATATAGGCTTGTTATTATGTGAAGTTTGATTGTATCAATCAGAGATATACTATCAACTCAGTCTTTAGTGTCATGTGCATATAGCTCTCATTGTTATGTCATAAATGTCTTGATTAAGAGGCAGAGAAGATAGTGTCTTAATGTTAAGAGGATAATATCACGAAGTCAGGACCTGTGGATTTGCACCAGAAAGATAAAGAGTCTAACATCTCAGTGCCACAGCAAGCAGCGTCGCAGTGCTAAGACTCGGGCACTCAAAGCCACAAGACAAAGACACCATCGTCTTGGTTCTGTAGGAAAACGCTACGACACATAAATCCATGCAGAAAAACTTGAAGGACAGTATAGCTAGAGCCTTGGCGCCAATGTTGCGACACCACAATGCTATGAAATATCAGAGTTCGTATTTAGGCATATTTCTATAGTTTTTTGTGTATTTCTTATCATTTTTTTTATTTTTTTGAGTGTAAGTGAATAGTGCGTGCTCTAGAGTGTGAGAAGTATGAAAAAGTTTAAGTGATGTGTACTTTGTACTATTATCAATTTTTTTAGTGAATTTCTTAATTTGGTGTGACACCGTGATTTATTTTTCTAATTTTTTCCATATTAAATATTGTATTTTCTGTAATCTCCTGCTTTGAATATTTTTGTCCAAGATTTTGCTCCAGATTTCTAGAATTAGCTTTCCACGTTTGATCTCCCATCAAGTCTTACCTCCTCCTTTCTTCTAAAAGAGAGCAGTGGATGCCAGACCATTTTAGTAAATTATGAGGGATATATATATATATATATATCCACGTTTTCCTGTTTCTAATTATCAAGACCACAAAACTCGGCGGTGACCGGAGATCTCACAACCCTTTCCAGTTTCCACACCCAAATAAGAACTTAATGCAAAAGTTTAAGCTAATTAAAAGCCTTTGTATTAATTACGCTAACTCTGAAAATTATTAAATAAACAATTTTTGTGAGTTCAAAATTACTTTGATTATGTCTCCTGAACTTTCCGTGGATCTTCAATGTAGTTTTAAGAACTTAAAAATCTTAGATAAATTTTACTTTAGATGCGGAAAATTGGAGAAATATAATCACTATATATATATATATATATATATTGGCGAAATACATCTAAATGATCTCTTCTTATCAAAATATCCTCATATTTTATTTTGGATTACTTATGTGAAGTTTGCCATAATCAACATTTGTTCGAAAAATGTTTAAACAAAGTAAAAAAATAATAGTCAAATCATTTTTAGATAGTAAAATAATAATCAAATCAACCATTTTGTACTATATATTTCTAAATATATTTGAAAAAAATTATTTCATTGAAATTTTTTTAAAATTAAGTATATGATTTGATTATGTTTTATGATTATTATTCAAAAATTTTAAAGTAATATTGATTATGTAAGAGCATAAATTATGAAATTTTTTTAAATTTAAAGAAATTAACCATATATATATATATATTTCTTCATTCAAATGATTTAAATAGAAATTCATATCTTATCAAATAATTTGGTTAATTAAGCTAACACTTTGTAATTGTATTCATATTCTAATATATATTTGCTTTAATTGTAATACTAATCATAAACATCATCATCTTCATTATCACATATTTTAATGAATTCTCTTTTAATACTTCAAAAATATGAGTTCTACATTTACCTATAAAATCAAGAACTTCAATAATATATACAAATATCACATTAGCCCAAGAGTTTTTTTTCTTGAACTTATGAAAGGTGGAATTTCTGATTATAATAATGATCAATTTTTTTATATAATGATAATGATAATGATCAAATTATGCATCTAACACACTATGCAAAATTTACATGTCTTTAAATAGCTCATAAATACAACAATAAAAATTGAAGTTTAGGTAAATTGATTCTAAATCACTAGATTCAAATGATTTTAGAAAAAAAAAACTAAGAATAAAATTTCAAATTAACCCAAAAAAGTATTTTTGATATACTTTTTAGGCAATCGACATTTTGAATTTTTAAAATCCTCCAACCTAACAATTCCTAAGGTTAGGTGACTTTAACTTTTTGAAATAGAAAATAAATATTACAAAGTAGATCATATTAAATACATTTTGTTGTATTTCCCTTTCAATAAAATGATTTAAATTTCTTTATTGACTTCTTTTTAAAATATTTGAAAGATTTGTAAACTTTAAAACATGCTCATTTATTTTTGAGCATAATTTTCAACCCAATTCGTAGTTAACACATCGAAGACTAAAACATTCTTTGTTCTTTGAATGCCATTTTTTTCTCTTTGAATTTGATGTACCTTTCTAACCGAATCAAAGATATGATATTTTATCTTATTATTGTAAGGATTATTATTTTAATGTGTGGGAATTAAATATTAGAATTTATAAATCAACAAATTCAAATCTTGAAGTTAGAATTAAATTGTTAATGAATCACAAAATTTCTTCATGAAAGCGAACCATATAATGGGATCCAGCGATCCATATATATATATATGAAATATTATATGGAATCTATATAGAAAATTATATCACTTAATAACATAACATTAGTTCTCAGCCATATAAGCTGTGTATGACGAAATGTATTAATGTATTTATATAAAGAGATATTATTGTGTATATAGATATTGTGTATTAATGAATTGATTGATCACTTGTTTGGTTCTATTTCACATATATAGATGGTATTTTTTTTTTAATTTTTTATGTTGGTAGAACAACTTCTTGGACCATAGGAAGAGATCACAGTTGGAGTCCAAAAAAGAAAAAAAAACAAACATAACGGAGAATTGACTTGCACTTTGACATGTATATTGTTGGACGAATTACTTATTATTAATGCAAATGTTATCACTTTCCTCCAGCAAGCGTCTCACTCTATCCTTGTCTAGATTTTTTGAACATTTTTTTTTAATAAAAGTTTTTAGTCGATTTAATTAATGGCATCGACTTTCAAGAAAGTAATGCTCCTTCTGACCTTCTTAACTAGCCTTTCAGTCTATTGTTATGATATTGTTCAGCTCTACAAAATGATATGACTTTTAAGCTCCTTTATAAGAAAGGCATGTACTTTTGATATGTAAAGGTTATTTTCACACGAGAGAGCTATTTAAGAATCAATCTGTACATCTATCAAGTAGTCATCTTTAGATTTAAAAGAAAAAAAAGAAACACCCGTGAAGTCACCTTGTGTTCGAAACTTGACTGTTTAGCTTCTCGATGAAGGAGAATTGTGGTTTCAGAGACCGAAGGAAGAGTGGGGGAGGAAGCTGCAGCAGCTTGGTGAAGAGCTGCACAGCTGTATCGCCATAGCATCCCAAAAATTGTGGAACAGAGCCATGCAATTAATCTCTTCGAGCAAAAAGATCCATAAAACTAAGGGAATGTATGTGCCAAGCTAGCTCTGATTGAGCACTACTACGGTAGATTTTAGCAGCGCACATCTACCTTAAATGAAAGCCTTCGATATGCTCCTCAAATCATAAGAGCTATTAGGTTTTGTAATGTATTGTTATTTTAAAATATCAATGATTTGATTTGTTGATATTTCTGAATAATAGTTTTGAAATTATATTCATGACCTAAATCCATGATAACTACCTATTGCCCTAATAAACAATATCAATATCAACATACATCTTAATTATTAACCCCATCAACGGCGAGTTTCTTTGAAGAAGGATGGCATTTTTATTGTAATGCCATATATATATATATACATATATATCTTATATAATAATAATTTTTTAAATTTAAATTTAATTCAATCAATAATTTTTTTGCCAAAAAATGTCTGTTAGATTACATTCAATGTTAAAATTCATCATATGAATCATATTTTCAAAAGCGCATATAACACTCCTACAACGCACTTATAAGAATTGGAAAATCAAATAGATGTGATCATTGAATGATGATACATTACTCGAAATAAATCTCCAAGAAGTTCGGGATATTATTAATGGTTATACCTTCTATCTTTTGGGCTCTATTGCAATAGAGCAAAGCTTTGTAGCCAACTTATCTATGACACAACGATAAAAATTAAATCTAAAACTTTTGGAATTCTAGAGCAGGATGCATTGCCTCAACCTTAAAAATGCAACTCAAATTTGGATTTACCTTATAGAAATAATATCAATTAAAAATTTGATGAAAAAATTAACATTAATATGACATAAAACGAGCAATAAAAAGCTGAATATATAATGTAAAATTTGGCAGCATGTGATCTTACAGAAATTTATGGCTCATGATTAAAAAGATGTTTTCTTAGAAAAGTTAAATGATTGATAGCACTATCTGATTGGAGTTTAAGGATTTTTGATATGAACAATTTTTTCCTAAATAAATTTAAGCTTTTATATTGATACGTTGTCAAAAAATTCATTTGCTCGTTCACGAATTCTAATACACGTGATTAAATATCTCCTGAAATTAAAATCTTGGTTATTACAATTTTGCTTTAGGTAAACTTATAGCCAAACTAAGCATCTCGATGTGACAAGTTTAACGATGTCAGACTATGCTTAAATTTTACTTACTAAAAATCATTATGTTCAAATGAGCATCTAGATGAGACAAATTTAATTAGCTTAAGATGTCTTAATTTTTGAACTCATTTGGACACTTAAATACCTAAAATATATCTCATAATTAAAAGCACTATTTTGATATGTGTGATGAAGTTGTTCAAATTTTACTTATATTTATAGATAATGCCACTCTTAAATATATATGTATATATATATATATATATGTATATATATATATATATATATATATATATATATATATATATATATATGTATATATATATATATATATATATATATATATACTTTGGAAGAAACAAACCATTTTCTAATAGTAGTAAATATAGATATAAAGAGAGAGAAACTTATTTTAAAGTGACTCATTATGTGTTTGAGGGTTTACTTTTGACCAATTAAAATACTTCTCAATGATTCTTTAAGTGAGACACAATCGATATGAAGCTAAAGCAAATAATTAAATTATAACCCAATCTTGCTTGGTATGAGAATGGCATCGAGTTGAACACATAGAGCAACACACTAATGATGGGACACCCAAGCTATTGTTACAAAGATTGAGTGATTATTTGAATAAGCATATGAAAGGTTCTTGAATTGAAGAGCTCGATCATATACTTTATTTTTTTGTTATAATTATCACTTTTGATCACATCATAAGTAAGTTGTGAAGGAGATTGCCTTTCATGCAACCATGATTTGAAGATTAAATCCTTCATTGTGTTTGCATAATTTATCATGATCTTATTAATGTTATTGAATTTCATGTCGATATTATAATTTCTTTTGTTTGATTTTATATTAAAATTTTTATCATGATGTGTTGTTATAATTTATTAAAGGAAGATTAACATATATAACACATAATTTTTATGCATTTATATATCTATTACTTAAATTTTAATTTTCATATATAACATCTCAATCTTGAATATCACATCAAAAATATCATAAACGTGCATTTTTTTTAAGTGAAGTATAATTTTTTAAATATATGAAAATATTAAATAAATAAATATCTAATTTTAAATAATTATATATAACATCTCAATCTTGATATGTATTGATGGTCTCATATAATTAAATAATTAATCTAGAGTACTTATTGATAATGGTCTTAAAATAATCGTGCTTTCATATGAATTTGACAATCCATTATATTTGTCTATTGCATGGGAGTGAGATGTTCGAAAATAGAATCAAATAAAAAAAAATTCTTTATAGTCATGAAGAGGAGTTGATTTTTATTCCTTAAGAAAAAAAACTTAGTCAATGATGATTTGAAAATGATGGTCAAGCAAATATGATGGTTGGCGGTTGATATGACACTTAAAATACTAGGTCAATGATCATAAAAAGCTTGATCCTAAGTTGGCAGATCAAGCCAAAATATCATTTACTTTGAGATATCAATTAAATCCTAAATAGCACTAAACATGGGTATAAATTAATCGGCGTCTCAATGAGTAACAAGAGATCTCAATTTCATTTGAGCATTCAAATTCTTTTCAAACATCAAAATCATTTTGAGCCTTCGATGAGTAAGTGGATTTTGCATGTATCTCTAAACTCTCATAAATAGCCTCATTTTCACATGGGGAGAATGAGAGAGAGAGCTCTAAAGCTGAAAATCCTCCAAGCATAATCGTGCCATATATTTTACCACCGTTGGTTACCATAAAAATAATGATAGCCCTAATGACCATTATACGTCTCATCATTACAAATATCACCGTCTATTTTTGGTCTCATACCACATAGCATCACTTATCGTGCTATTATCACCATGGTCGAGACCATGTGCCAGGTAAAATCATGTCATTTGTTCACCATTATCTACTAAAAGCGTTACAACTGAGCTATTTTATGTTGTTGCCGATTTTGGGATTCCCATTATGCCCTTCTTATATGATTATGTAATGTGTCACGTACTCAAAATCTGTTATGGAAGATTTTTACTAGTCAAAGCTTTTTTACTATTCGGGATTTTTCCAGTAAAATTCTTTTCTTATTAATTCTTCAAACATTTGTGTGTGTCGAATACAAAGCTAAAATGTAAATTTTTCTCAATGCAATATGATTTTCAAAATGGATTATTATCAAATATTACGTAGAACTTTACGTTATTTATATCTCTATGCTATCTTTAAATTCAAATTAAGATCCTCTTCATGTGAGAATATACTCTAATTATAATTTTTAAAAGTGATATTTTGATTATTTTGTCTGAAGTCTCAAATTTTTTTATCAAACGATTCATATTAATTCTTTTTTACAACCTTTGGATTAAGTAATTTTTTATTTATTTGATTTCTATCATTAATGTTTTATTTAATTATCAACATATAAAATTTAAAGATTATTTTGTCCTTAATTTAACATCCTAAAGGTTTTAACTATACCTCATGTGTTTGATATGAGTTTAAATCAAATCACTTGAAATCAAATGATCCCAAATATGTTAATTTTCAATTCAATTATTACATCAAGATTAATACTTAATCAATAGAACTTTTTGAAGATATATTAAATATAAATTGTATTTATTTTATTTACATCCATAGGCCTTCGTCTCTCTAATTTAATGCATGTTAACATTAATCACTAATCTAATCTAATTGGGAAAAGATACGGTAGGATATTATAAAATTTTTGATATATCAAGATGAATTTTAAATTTCTTGTATTCACTTTAAGATGAATGAATATAATATTAATTGATTAGTCATAGATTATACATATCTTAAAAAAATTAATAATTTGAGACCTGTTAAAATATTTTTTTGATTAGGTTGAAGTACTTTTTTTTTTAATTATCTATTCAGGTACAAATTCTATCTCTTTCATGTACACTAAATTTTCTTTGGAATTAGGTCAATAAATTTTTTAAATAAAATTGTTATTTAATATTTAATATTGATATGGTAAATTCTAAATATGGCTTGTAATACTAAACAAAATACTAATTTTAGCACAATTCTTTTAGCAACTCTCATAGAAACCTTTTTCACTCTCTCTGTCTCTCTCAAATATTTTTTTTCAAAATTAAACAACCCCTTAACTCTCTAGCAGTTATGCTATTAAGTAATACCATGAAAAAAATTTCAAAATTACAGTTCATTCATAAGATTCATATCATAACATAAAAAATATGATATGCAAACATATAACATAAACATAAATATTTAAACCAGTATTATTGTTTCTTTATAATAACCCTTTATGACTATGCATTTTTTTAAAAATTTCATGCATATCAATATTTTGTTTATCATCAAATCACTCAAACACATTCACACAATTCCTTATAAATCACATAAAACCCACATATGAAATATCTAAAATTCATTAAATATACCTTTATATATATATATATATATATATATATATATATATATATATATATATATATATATATATATATATATATATATTATATATATATATATATATATATATAATTATCCGTCATGATTAATTAGTATTTGGCAGGCATAATCCATTGCCACCAAAGATCGGCCCATGGTGATAACTCGAATGCCCCGACTTAGGTGAATCTGGCACTTTTAGCTTGAATTCAAACACAAACTTTGCTCTTGTTGCGATCTCTTCTTCTTTCAGGAGCCTGGCCATCACCTTCATCAATGCTCTAAGACCACCACTGTTAAAAAAAGAAAGATGAGAAGAACACCAAGATCACAAGGCAAAATATATATATGATCAATGGCTGTAGTAATATGTATAATAATATTGATATTTTAAGGTAGCTCTTGAGAATATACTAATATGGTTTGCTTATTAATTCATGATGCCTAGCACATGAGTATATTTAGATATATAATGAATATGTGGATAGATAGAGCAGGGCTGTAAGTGGAATAACAAAGAAATACTTTTATCGGTGAGCTGAAAGAGTCCCATATTAGCGTATATTTACAGGTAAAGCCGGTCTCAATTAAGCTGGCGTATGGTCGGTCGTCTTATCTGTTCTGCACGAGCCTGAATTTCATTTCAATTCCGAGTTTTCCACAGAAACGGTATGTTCAATACTTCAGCTTAAACAGCCCACAATTTCCTGTTTTCTTCCTTTATTTTTTATTTGTTAAGATGGGATCAAAACTTAAGTTAATGCTGATAATATTTTTTGTGATGGCCTGCAAAAGTTTAAGCTATAATTGTATTAGTTCTGCCTTTGAAAATTTTTAAAATAAACAATTTTTGTGAGTTCAAAATTAGTTTGATTATGCCTCGTGAACTTTCTGTGGATCTGCAATGTAGTTTTAAGAACTTAAAAATCTTAGATAAATTTTACTTTAGATGCCTTCTAATAGGGAAAATTAATAATATAACCATTGTATTTTTTTTATTTAGTTATTATTATTTTTTTTTTTGAAGAAATACATCTAAGGTCTCTTCTGATCAAAATATCCTCCATTTTTATTTTTTTACTATCTGAAGTTTGCCATAACCAACATTTGTTCGAATAATACTTAAACAAAGTAAAAATAATAATCAAATCATTTTGTAGATAGATTTTTATTTATGTTCGAACCTTATTCAAATCAACCATTTCTCTATCATGATCTTAAATATTTTGATAAAAAATACTTCCATGGTTCATTGATTGTATAAATATGCTTTTAGGATAGTTTGATTATGTTTTGAAGATGATTGATCAAGGTAGATTATCATTCAAATATATATTTTAAAATATTTGATTATTGTTCAATGATTGTTAAAACATTATTTGAAGATTATTTTATTATAATTTAAAGATTATTAAGCCATAGTTAAAGATCATTCATAATAGTTCAAAATCATTAGTATTAATAAAAATACAACGGAGAAAGTGTAACCATCACCATAGATTCTAAAGGATTAATATATACTTCAATGAGTGTAATTTAAGACACAACACAATAGGCATAATACCCTATAATTAAATAAATATAACTCAAAATCCTCCAACCAAACAATTTCTAGGTTAGGTGACTTTAACTTTATGAAATAGAAAACAAAAATTACAAAATAGATTATATTAAATACATTTTGCTGTATTCCATTCAATAAAATGATTTAAATTTCTTTATTGACGTCTTTTTAAAATATTTAAAAGATTTGTAAACTCTAAAACAAGCTCATTTATTTTTGGGCAGAATTTTCAACCCAATTCGTAATCAATACTACAAAGATAAAAATATTCTTTGTCCTTTGGACGTTATTTTTTCCTCTTTGAATCTTATGCACCTTTCTATCCGAATAAAAGAATTGATATTTTATCTTATTAATGTAATTATTATTTAATGTGGAAATGAAATATTAGAATCTATAAATAAAAAAATTACAATCTTGAAGTTATAATCAAATCATTAATGAATCACAAAATTTCTTCATAAAGCAAATCATATATTGTCTAGCGATGTATATATATATATTATATATATATATATATATATATATATATGTATATATATATATATATATATTTATATTTTTTTTTTTTTTTGCTCTCTTATTATTTCTGTTTCACAAAATTTGATATTTTTATTAAATTTTTGCAAAATATCAAAGTCGGGTTGATCCCTATCAACACAATATGAAGAACTTAATGCAAAAGTGTGGGGCTAATTAAGAATCGATCAATTCATTACATGACCTTTGCAAAATATCAAAATAGATAATTTTTATGAGTTCAAAATTATTTTAATCTTCATTGTAGATTTGAAACTTATAAATCTTAAATTTTGCTGAAAAGATCACGATATTAATAAAAGTAGTCTATCTCTCTCTCTCTCTCTCTCTCTCTCTCTCTATTCAATTAGGACTACTTAAGTCATTAAGATATTGCTATCCAAATTATTATATACGAAGTCTAAATATAAAGCTAAGCCTAATTTTTACTATGTATTGACATATGTACTCCAGAATTTTCTTTTTTTTTTTCTTTTAAGAAAAATGAAATAAAATAGCTTAAAACAGCTAACTTTTTTTGTTTTTTTAATTGCACTTAAAATATTTATATACATACTGTATACAAAATATTAAAATGTTTAAAATAAATTTTAAATTTTAAGGGGAAAAAAAAGAATTTTTGATGTACACATTATATATATTAATACATTATGAAAATTTAGATGCAGCTCAATTTTAAAGTAATAATTTCTCCTGAAATCAAATAGGCGATACATGAAAACGGGTTTCTTCTCGGGGAGAAAATAACGTCAGTCCACGTAGCTTCGTCGGACTCAATCCTCGATGCGTGTCCTTTTTTTTTCTCATTTTATTGAAAGGGTAGATACGGGCGGTAAGACATTTCTCCCCGGAGCCGAACGTCGATATTAGGTGTATTTGTAAATTATTTCAGCCGGCCCGTAAGCGTCGTTGGAATGCAGGAGAATTTAAAAGAAATATATAAACGATTTAGGTTTAGGGTTAGTTTTTTGAAACTCGAGAGAAATAGAAAATCTCATTTCTTTTATAAAGAACCATGAAGATGGAGAGCGTTGAAATAACAACCATTTAGAGGATGTATTAAATAGAAATTCATGGTAATGCTTGCATTTTTTCTGGTTTGTTAGTGATGTATTCATCTTTTGACCTTTTTTTTTGTCAATTCCTTATGATCATGTTTCATTCAAAGAATCATTTGATGTTTTGTGATTTTGGGTTTATTTGTATCTGTGTACCTCTTTGGAGGGTACATATCATTTTGACCTTTTTTTCTTTTTTTTTTGTAATTTATGATTATGTTTACATTAAAGAAATCATTTGATGCGGTTTGATGGATTCGGGTGGTATTTTGCATCTTACTGTACCTCTTTGGAGGTACATTTGATTTTTTTCCGTTTATTTTGCCAACTTCTTATGATTATGTTTAGAATTGAAAGCATTTGATGGTTTGGGTGATTTTGGTGGTATTTTGCATCGTACTCTGTACCTCTTTTGGAGGTACGATCATTTTGACTTTTTTGCATTTTTTTGTCAATTCATGATTATGTTTAGGGGCATTCCAATGGAAGCATTTGATGATTTGGATGGTTTGTGGTATTTTGCATCGTACTCTGTGTACCTCTTTGGAGTGCAGATCATTTTGACATTTTTAGTTTTGCCAATTCTTTATGATTATGTTTAGGGGCATTAAAGGAATCATTTGATGGCGATTTGGGTGGTTTTGGGTGATATTTTACATTTTCGTGTACCTCTTTGGAGGGTACATATCATTTTGACCTTTTTTTGCGTTTTTTTTATCAATTCTTATGATTATGTTTAGGGCATTCCAAAGGAAGCATTTGATGCGTTTGGTAGTTTCAGGTATTTTGCATCTTTGTACCTCTTTGGAGGTACTGATCATTTTGACCTTTTTTTAGTTTTTTTTGCAATTTCTTATGATTATGTTTAGGGCATTCCAAAGGAAGCATTTTGAGGCATTTGGATGGTTTCGGTGGTATTTTTGCATATACATGTACCTCTTTGGAGAATTACGAGACCATTTTATTTTTTCAGTTTATTTTGCCAACTTCTTATGATTATGTTTAGGGCATTCCAAAGGAAGCATTTGATTGTTTGGATGGTTTGGGTGGTATTTTGCATCGTACTCTCTGTACTCTTTGGAGTGCATTTTACTTTTTTTTCCAGTTTATTTTGCCAACTTCTTATGATTATGTTTAGGGCATTCCAATGGAAGCATTTGATGTGTTTGGATGATTTTAGTGGGTATTTTGCATCTATACTGTGTACCTCTTTGGAGGGTACATATATCATTTTGACCTTTTTTTCAGTTTTTTTGCCAATTCTTATGATTATGTTTAGGCATTCCAAAGGAATAATTTGATGGTTTAGTGGTATTTTGCATCATCGTGTACCTCTTTGGAGGATCATTTTGATTTTTTTCCAATTTATTTTGCCAATTCTTATGATTATGTTTAGGGCATTCCAAAAGGAATCATTTGATGGTGATGGTTTGGTGGTATTTTGCATCACTCATGTACCTCTTTGGAGAGTACAAACCATTTTTTCTTTTCAATTTTTTTTGCCAACTCTTATGATTATGTTTAGGGCATTATAATGGAAGCATTTGATAGCGGTTTGGGTGGGTGGGTATTTTGCATCGTACTCATTGTACCTCTTTGGAGGCAGATCATTTTCTTTTTCCGGTTTATTTTGCTAACTTCTTATGATTATGTTTAGCGTATTCAATGGAAGCATTTGATGGCGTTTGGGTGATTTTGGGTGGTATTTTGCATTGTATCTTTGGAGGAATTTGAGATCATTTTGACCTTTTTTTTTAAATTTCTTATGATTATGTTTATTATAATGGAAGCATTTGAAGTTTGGATATTTTGCATCTATATTTTCATATTTTGTATCTTTGGCGTAAATGCAATGACCCAAATTTGGAAACTCTATGCTTGTTAATGAAAGGAGATGCACTATCGTGACTATGCACATCAAATTGGCTTGTTGACCATACTAGTTATTATTGGCCAAACTCAAAGAAATGAAATCAAAAGATTTTCTATGTGCAAAATGGTGGGAAGAAGTCAGATCTAAATAGCTTAACAAAATTGCAGAAAGTTGATACAAGAACTGGTTGTCCAGCCATGATTAGATTCTCGTTGATTTGGAGGGTGGCGATTAAAATATCTGAAAGTCATAATCATTCTTTGGTAGAACTGTGACCTTCTTCTCAGATCACACAGCATTAGCGATGAGAGCGTGTTGAAGACAATGACGAAGAGGCGGTAAACGATGCATTCAACTATCTCGAGGAAGTTGGCGGTGTAGAGAATATCGGGTTCACAAAAGAGATGCTTTCAATTTTATTGAGAAGAAAAGATCGAGGATTGCGAATGGTGGATAATGCATTAATGATTGTTTAAGGAAAGGCAAGCAGCGGATGGGATGTTTGCATGGGATGTACAAGTTGATGAGTCGGATTGCTTAGTAAGTTTTTTTTAGTAATGGCATGTCTAGGATAGAATATGATTATTTTGGGGATGTGATAATTTTTGATACTATCGACTCAATAAATATAATCTGTTTGTGCCTCTTGTTGGAGTGAATCATCAGCAAAATGTATTATTTGGAGTAGCCTTTTATCGAAGAGACAATTGAGTCATTCTCATGGCTATTCAAATATTTCTTTGGTTGATGAATCAGACATCCTATAACAATATTCTTGATCAAGATCGCTATGGCGAGCTATTGAAATTATATTGCATACTCTCATAGGTTGTGCAATGGCATATTTCAAAGAAAGCTCCTTCCAAGGTTCATTGCTTTAATAGTAATAAGATACAAGGGCTATTTTATAAATGCATGAGTAAGTGTGACTCGAGGAAGAGTTTAAAGAGTTTGGTGCCATGCTAGAAGAGGCAATTTACATGATCATGCTTGGTGCGAGCTTTATAAGATTAGATCCAAGTGGTCCACTGCATTCGAAGGACTCATTCGCATGGGCATCTTGTTGTCAAGCGTAGTGAGTCCGAACAATGTATGTCATGGAATATCTAAACCAACAAGTTCTCCGATTATTTCTTGGGGTTGGAAAAGGTTATGGAGACATGGCATGAATGAACATGACGAAGACTTCAAGTGTAATAGTCATCGATTGTTCTGTTGTTAAGACCAGTCAATTCTAAAACAAAATGTTATGTTTACAAGAAAGGTTTACACTATATGTTTGAAGAGGAATTTTTGCATGGAGTTGGAGGCTATCGATGTAAGTCGGATAATGACACCATGGAGTATTTGGTGAGAAACTTAGAGAATAAAATGCATCAAAACATGGTGTGCATTTTTGATAGGACTACCCTAGAAGTAACTTGTACTTGCAAAAATTTGAAATGATGGGATTACTTTGTGCCCACTGTATCAGAGTTCTTAGTCAGGAAGATGTTGTGCGCATTTCGGACAAGTATCTTCTCATGCGATGGTCTACCAGAGCAAAGAGGGATATTGATAGTGCATACAAAAATTAAGAGATGTGCCAGATGGAAATGCTTCTGGCATTATTTTTTGGAACCACATAAGTCGATATGCATATCAAATAAGCGTCAGGGCACAGGGCAATAAGAGAGGTATATGCTTGGATCCCTAAAAACTATATGATGATGTCGACTCTATAATAAGTGGGAATTCTCCTCCATTGACATTAAGAAGAAGAAGTCAACCATGAGATAAGGGAAAAGACATCTTAAAAGATCCGGTTAAAGCGTCAAAGGGTGTTTCCAACTCAAGGCTTAAGGGATATTGGGAGAGATCCAAGAAAGCCAAGAGTAATTTTCTATTTCGTATTATTTTTGGTATTTTAAATATTGCGTTAATCTTCAAACCCTTCTACTTTTTTTTGTTGAAACCAAAGTTGATAGCGTTCTTTGAGCGTGTTTCCTGAGTTGCATCACCACTTCTGTTTTTTTTTTTTCAAAACGCATAATATCACACATCGATGCTATAAGAAAGTATCAACTAATACGATGTTCTACATGCAGGAATTTAACTCGAGCTCCACAATCAATCAATCGGCTGAAGGGTACACTAAGCTGATGATGGATATTATTTCAGGAAAATATTTTGATGCATGACATTATCCAGTTTTGACTGTATTTAGCTAGGAGATTTTGACACTGGTCTGTTTGTAGCTCTTTAAGCAATAGTGATTGAGTTAATCCCTCGAAATTGTAATCATTGGGTACCAATAAATATGTGCAATAAATAAGATCGTTTATTACCTTTTTTTTATTTTGCACGATCTTATAAATAATATTCATTACATTCTTGTTTGATTTGAAAGCTATTTGGATGACTTCGGGTGGTTTTACTTTTACTTATACTTATATGTACTCCAAAGGAAGCATTTGGAGCGTTTGATGATTTTGGTTTTTCATCTGTACTCTCTTTAGAATTACGATCATTTTTTTTTTTCATTTATTTTGCCAACTTATGTTTAGGGCATTGCAAAGGAAGCATTTGGAGATTGTTTGAATGGATTCTGGGTGGTATTTTATATCTGTACTCTGTGTACCTCTTTGGAGGGTACTGATCATTTTTTTTTTATTTATTTTTTGCCAACTCCTTATGATTATGTTTAGGGCATTTCAAAGGAAGCATTTGAGATTGTTTGGATGGATTGGGTGGTATTTTTTTGTACTCATGTACCTCTTTGGAGGAGAATTTTATTTTTTTTCGGTTTATTTTGCCAACTCCTTATGATTATGTTTAGGGCATTACAAAGGAAGCATTTGGAGGTGTTTGGATGGATTCTGGGTGGTATTTTGCATCTGTACTCTGTACCTCTTTGGAGGTACAGATTATTTTGACTTTTTTTCATTTATTTTGCCAACTCCTTATGATTATGTTTAGGGCATTATAAAGCATTTGGAGATTGTTTGGATGGTTTGGGTGTATTTTGCCTGTGTACCTCTTTGGAGGGTACAGATCATTTTTGATAGTTTTTTTCCAGTTTATTTTTTGCCAACTTCTTATGATTATGTTTAGACATTGCAAAGGAAGCATTTGAGATTTTGGATGGATTGGGTGGTATTTTTGCATCTGTACTCTGTGTACCTCTTTGGAGGGTACAGACCATTTTAACTTTTTTCCAGTTTATTTTGCCAACTCCTTATGATTATGTTTAGGGCATTGCAAAGGAAGCATTTGAGATTTGGTTTGGGTGGTATTTTACATGTACTCTCTGTACCTCTTTGGAGGGTACATACCATTTTGATTTTTTTTCGGTTTATTTTTTCTATGATTATGTTTAGGCATTTAAAAGGAAGCATTTGATATCGGTTTGGGTGATTTTGGGTGTTTTTCGTACTCTGTACCTCTTTGGAGGTACAGACCATTTTGATCTTTTTTTCCATTTATTTTGCCAACTTTATGATTATGTTTAGGGCATTGCAATGGAAGCATTTGATGGAAGTTTGGATACGGGTGGTATTTTGCATTTGTACTCACCTCTTTGGAGATGCAGATCATTTTTTAAATTTTTTTCAGTTTTTTGCCAACTCTTATGATTATGTTTAGAAATTAATGGAAGCATTTGGATTTGGGTGATTGGGTGGTATTTTGCATCTACTTGTACCTCTTTGGAGCACCATTTTGACCTTTTTTCTATTTTTTTTGCCAACTCCTTATGATTATGTTTAGGCATTGCAAAAGGAAGCATTTGAGATTGTTTGGATGGATTTTGGGTGGTATTTTGCATCATTACTTTGTGTACCTCTTTGGAGTACATATCATTTTGACTTTTTTCCAGTTTATTTGCTTTTATTGATTATGTTTACATTCAATGGAAGCATTTGAGATTATTTGGATGGAGGGTGGTATTTTGCATGTCTACGTACTACCTCTTTGGAGATCATTTTGACCTTTTTTTTTTAGTTTATTTTGCCAACTCCTTGATTATGTTTAGGGCATTAAAGGAAGCATTTGATGGCGTTTGGGTGGTTTGGGTGGTATTTTTGCATCGTACTTTGTACCTCTTTGGAATACAGACCATTTTGATAGTTTTTTTGAGTTTATTTTGCAACTCCTTATGATTATGTTTACATAAAAGGAAGCATTTGAGAGTTTGGATGGATTTGGTGGTATTTTGTATCTCACGTGTACCTCTTTGGAGAGTATAATATTTTGACATTTTTCCATTTATTTTACTTTTAGATTATGTTTAGGGCATTCAATGGAAGCATTTGATTTGGATAGTTTTGGGTGGTTTCATCTCTCTGTACCTCTTTGGATACAGATCTTTTAAATTTTTTCAGTTTTTTTTTACCAATCTTATGATTATGTTTACATTATAATGGAAGCATTTGATGGTAGTTTTGGGTGGTATTTTGCATCGTACTGTACCTCTTTGGATACAGATTATTTTGACCTTTTGCTTTATTTGCCAATATGATTATGTATATTGCAATAAGCATTTAATTTGGGTGGTTTATATTACTTTTTCAACCTCTTTAATGAATAAATTCATTTTAAAAATTATAAAAATTTATTATATATAACAAAATCATTAAACTAATAAAATTTAATATATATGCACATGAATAATAGAAATTCATTATTTTAGCATTATTGTAATAAGATAAATAATAAGGCATTATCACTTTTATAACTTTCTTATTTATTACATGAAGTTAAAATAATAGATTCATAAAAGCATTAATTTATATAATTGTTCAAATCAATGATTTCGATTTTGATTTAACTCGAAAAAGCCCCACTCCATAATGTATTAATCATTATCATCACAATTCAACCCTAATGACACCTAAATTGACATAAATATGTTCAAAGTGAAAAACTACATGTTAAAACAACTAAGCACAATCTATTAATAAATAGAACTACTAATCAACATTTATCTTGAAATATAAAAAATATATATATTGAAACAAACCACTACTTAATTAAATCATCACGATATATACATTTATCAACTAATATATTTAGTCATTAATCATAAAACAAACAGAGCCATTTCAGGCAAAAACTAAGCATTCATTCAAGGGTACTTTTGTCAATATTTGATCTTCAATGTGTTATTTTTATTTTGAAAGGTAATTTTATAGATCCATCTCATGTAGCGAACCAGAATTATCAATCACTCTCAAATATAAATAGATCCATATCATATGTGAAATATACAATGCAGAATCACTCATGTCAAGGAATAAAAATATTCAAGAAAAATATACAATGAATCTCTTTATGAGAAATCTCTTTATTGCATTCTTTATCAATACAAGCATACTTATTGACAAGGAGGGCACACGAAGAATTGAAGGAAGAAGAAGAAAATACTAAATCATAGAACAGGAATCAAACAGAAACTGAGTATAAACTTGTTTCATTTGATCTCATCTTCTTCAATACTGTGTGACTTGCGAGGAAGCTGAGCAGAAAAAAGAGAGTTCCCTCCCATTGATCTCTTCACACAAAAGAAAGCTCTTGGATTTAGCTTTGGAGCATGATTAACAAATCTATATCAACAAAATAATATTGTTCTCACTTTGGATTTTTAAGTCCCAAACAAAATGTAGCGAAAGCAAACTCAGCCCTAAATATATTCATTTTCTTTGGCCAATCTTTGGTCTACCAATCAGGTTTCGATTCTCCATGTATTTGAGACAAACATTAGTGACGTACCCACTCACTTATGGCCATTTCCTGGATCGCAAAAGCTTTCTTCAACAAGTAATTTGATCTAAATAGCGAACAAAATCTCAATAAGTTGGACGGAAAAAAATAGTTAAGACCAAATGAAAACAGTTCTTACAATTTTAGGAAGAATGCTCTTATGGGTGGTTTGGGCAATGAGTCATAAAACCTACTCGACTTAATATAACCTCCAGTCTGATTATCTATAATTGGCGATTTCGACCCTCACACATCTCCGGTGATATCTTTGGATGAACATTTTGCTTTCCATCTTTCTACGCATAACTCTGCGAAAGAGAGAACGATTACACATTACACTTTCATCTAAAACAAGAATCGATATAAACATTCACATGGGTCATACCCATGCAAGCAAAATACAAATATGGGACATGACCCGGCCGGTACTTCTCGGCCTAAGAAGCGAGGCATCAATGTGCATCGAGAGATATTGATCCATCGAACTCATCGATCACGCCCTGCAATAATGATATTCCCACGAATCGTATCACAGTAAATAAAGTGATCTCAGCGAATGGGTTATTTTGTATGAAGGACGGAGGCTTGACTTACTTATCTCGAACCGGAGCATGTGTCAATAAGATCGAATTGGCAGGCAAAACTGGATGAGAACTCAACAACATGAAGTGCCTCGATGCAAATAAATTGCGATGGGCTAGTGATGAAGAGCTACATTCACTATGAATAAATCCTCGATCTATTGATGATGCATACCTCATTGATGCTCCTCCACCCACGATGGATAGGGTGGGTCATCGACCTCTATTGGCTCATCTTTGTGAACCTATAAAAAAAATTTAGTGATGAGCTAGATTAATGATATGAATGGATCGATCTCAGATGATTAAAACACCTATGCTCCTCCACCACAAATAGTGGGTCATCGACCTTTATTTACCTCATCTAACCTATAAAAAAATTTAGTGAAAAACTATTTCTATTATCTCAAATTTAAAAGAAAGTAACTTATCTCTGGAGCTCTGACTTGAGTGGCCACATCATTTATTGCTCGAGACTTCTGTAGTGTGAAAGGGGAAGTAATAATTTTCCTCTTTCTTATCACGAGCTTTAACACGCTCAATCTGCCAATTACAGGTTTGACATATGTATGGTGGCCTCACAAGAACTCTATGGTCAATTATGGGCTTCCCCTTTTTGAATCCAACTCGAATGGAAGCTCTGTGGTAGCCTCCACAAGAGCTTCCTGTTGGCGCCCTCCTCGTCATGTAGCCTCCCATGGGTACCCTCCACGAAGCTCCTGGTAGCCTCAGAGTTTCCCTGGTGACCCCGGTAGAACCTCCCACTGCATTTGGGTGGTGGACCCTTGGCTAGAACATCCTCGATAGCAGAACAAATCAAGCCCATCACCTTTATTATTGTTGTATGGAAAGATATGTCTATCACGCACCTCACAAAGTTCTTGTAGTCGATGAGGCAACAGGACAGGATTTCTGCAACCTTCCCTCTGGCATCCCATAAATGCAGTGAAAGGAATGTGGCCCAAAAAGCACTTTTCTATGTCCCAGAAACGATTGATGTAATGGCAAGTCTTGCTTAATCATGAGTCTAATGAATTGATGGAGATGATCTTTAAAATGTTGGCTTCATCAATAAAGATCTTGTAATATTATGAACACATTTCTCACTGGTAGGCTCACCTCGAAGTTATCCTTTTGGAATGATAAACTTCAAAAGACAAGTAATTAGGTCAAAATGGTCGACCCTCAAAGAGGTACACAGATACTGCAAAATATCACCGAAAACCCAAATTCAAATGCTTCCATTATAATATAAACATAATCAAAAGTTGGCAAAACTAAAAAAGTCAAAATGATCATACCCTCAAAGAGGTACAGTCTGAGATACAAAATACCACAAAACCACTCAAAAAATGCTTCCATTGATATCTATACATAATCATAAAGTTGGCAAAATAAACTGAAAAAAAGGTCAAAATGATTACCCTCAAGAGGTACACAGTCTGAATCTAATACCACCAAAATCAATGTCAAATGCTTCCAAATATTACTAAACATAATCATGTTGGTAAATGGGAAAAAGGTCAAAATGGTCTATACCACCCTCAAAGGTACACAGTACAGATGTAAAATACCACGAAATCAAGCATTCTTCCTTTGCATGCCTAAACATAATCATAAGAAGTTGGCAAAAAAAAAAATATCAAAATGGTCTACCCTCAAAGAGGTACAGTCTGATGCAAAATACCACCCAAATCACCCAAGCTGCCTCAAATGCTTCCTTTGGAGTGCCAAACATAATCAATGAGTTGGCAAATAAATGAAAAAAGGTCAAAATGATGCGTACCCTCAAAGAGGTACCACAGAGATGCATACCACCCAAAACCATCCAAAGCGCCATCAAATGCTTCCATTGCAATGCCTAAACATAATCATAAGAAGTTGGCAAAATAAATTAAAAAAAAGGTCAAAAAAATGATCTGTACCCTCAAAGAGGTACACAGTCTGAGATACAAAATACCACAATCATCAAGCGCCATCAAATGCTTCCTTAATGTACTAAACATAATCATAAGAGTTGGCAAATAAATTGGAAAAAAAGGTCAAAATATCAGTACCCTCAAAGAGGTACACAAAATCAGATGCAAAATACCACCAAAATCCCAAAGCCATCAAATGCTTCCTTTAATGCCCTAAATATAATGAGTTGGCAAAAAAATGGAAAAAAGGTCAAAAATGGTCTACCCTCCAAAGAGGTACAGTCTGATGCAAATAAATCACCCAAGCGCCATCAAATGCTTCCTTGCAATGCAAACATAATCATAAAGTTGGCAAAATAAAGCGAAAAAAGGTCAAAATGGTCTGTACCCTCAAAGAGGTACACGAGTCTGATGCACTAAACCCCAAACCACCCAAACGCCATCAAATGCTTCCTTTGCAATGCTAAACATAATCATAAAGTTGGCAAAATGGAAAAAAAAGGTCAAAAAATGATGTACCCTCAAAGAGGTACAGTCTGGTACAAAAATACCACCCAAAATCACCCAAATCATCAAATGCTTCCTTTGCAATGCCCAAAACATAATCATAAGCAAAAAAATAAAAAGGTCAAAAATGATTACCCTCAAAGAGGTACACAGATGCAAATACCACCGAAACCACAAAAATCCATCAAATGCTTCCATTATAATGCCCTAAACATAATCATAAGAGTTAGCAAAAAAAACTAGAAAAAGTCAAAATGAGTACCCTCAAAGAGGTACACAGTCTGAGATGCAAAAATCACCAAAATCAAACTTCCTCAAATGCTTCCATTGCAATGCCTATACATAATCATAAGTTAAAAAATAAAAAAAGTCAAAAATGGTTTGTACCCTCAAAGACAGTGAATGCACTAAAAATCCACCCAAAGCGCCATCAAATGCTTCCTTTGCAATGCAAACATAATCATAAGTTGGCAAAATGAAAATCAAAATATCAGTACCCTCAAAGAGGTACACACAGTCTGATGCAAAATACCACCCAAATCCATCAAACAATCTCAAATGCTTCCTTGCAATGCATAATCATAGAGTTGGCAAAATAAATGAAAAAAAGTCAAAATGATCGTACCCTCCAAAGAGATACAGTCTGAATGCAAAATATCACCCACCATCAAACAATCTCCAAATGCTTCCTTTGCAATGCTAAACATAATCATAAGGAGTTGCAAAATAAATGGAAAAAAAGGTCAAAAAAATTGTACCCTCAAAGAGGTACAGTATAGATGCAAATACCCGAAACCATCAAGCGCCATCAAATGCTTCCATTTGAATATAATGAACATAATCTCAAAAAGCAGCTAAGGAAACTAGTAAAAAGAGCCTTAAAAGTTATGTACCCTCTAGAGGTACATAAAATGAATACAAAATAACATATAAAAAATAAGCTAATCTTTCCTTTGGTGAGAAGAAGAAGCTGAGTAAACCTAAATTCATTCAAGTTGGAATGCATGTGTAAATACCTCATGTAGTCACCTACAATACCTCAATTTATGATTTATCATCAGCGACGTCCGACGTCGCCGATCGAGAGCGGAGCTAAGTAAGAAAAATCCTTCGTCAAAGAAAGCCCTAAACTATTCACTCGCGGACGAGGAAGAATGTCGGTAATGTTTCGCTCTTCTTCCCGCTTTTGAACGCTTGGGCGGGCTCGGGCCGGGAAATGTATTACTGCCCATTAATACGCCATCGACGCTTACGTCGGTCGCTGGGAAATATATTTACGCGCCGTTATCTTGCCGCCCGCTAATCGCTAAAACGGAAAAAAATCGGGACACGCTCGTCATGCGGATCACAAAGACGCTATGGACTCGGACGTATTTTTCTCCTTCTCGGGTCCCACGAAACCCCTTTCAGAATCAATACTGCAAAGACAAAAAATATTCTTTTGATTTTTTTTTTTTTTTTCTGAATCTAATGAACCTTTCTATCAAAACCAATGATATAATGTTTTATTCTATTATTGTAAAGATTATTATTTTATGTTTAGCGAAATATTATAATTTCTAAATCAACGAAGTCCAATCTGCTTATTCTTGAATTAAAATTAAACCATCTATGAAACACAAAATTAATTCATAGAAGATATCCAAGTATTAATCGCAAATAATAAGCCTAATGTTACAAGCTCATAACAGATAAATTAAAATTGAAGTTGTCTTGTGGCACTGTCATTATACATTATAAAAGGTTTATACAAATTTATTTCATTAATCACTATTTATATATATATATATATAGAAAGCGATTTCTCGGAAATAATAATTGAAAAAACTATAATACTTTCCCTCACAGTTGATGCAAATGTTTTATCGCAGTGTAGATTATAAAAGGAGACTTACCAACTCTTTTATAATGACAGGCATGTAGTTTTTTTTTTTGTATGTAGAAAATTATTATCACAAAAGAGACGTAATTGAGAATCAATCTTCACATCTATCATGTCGGCATCTTTTCAGGGAAAAAAAAAAGACTAAATTTATAAAATAAACATCTTTAAAAACATAATTAGCGAATTAGGCATTAAAAAAAATTTAAACTAGGCAGTCATGACGAGCAACCGACCGATCAATCATAGTCATCGCCAGCAAACCGTTGGTCTAAATCTTTTTTTTAAAAAAAAGCGAACCGAGATCGTGACGAGCCGATCTTCTTCTTCTCAATCGCGCCTGGAGATGCTCACGCCTTTGCGCGGAAATCCAAGCTCAGCAGCTGCGCCGCTCTCTCGGAAACCGACCCCTATTCGGAGGAATGTTTTAGGTATTTTTTGATTTTTTTTATTTCTTTTTTGTAAAATGAAAAATATGCAAATGTGATGTTGATTTTTTGTATTTTATCATGTTATTACTTAGTGTATTATATGATTAGCTAGTGTTATGATTTAGGTAAAGTTTGGAGTGGATTTAAGTTTTTTTTGAATGAATTTTTTTAGGTATTTTTGGAACTCCTTTTTATTTAAGTTTGATTTTATGTGGATTTTATGTGATGTTGATTTTAGGCAAATGTAATGTTGATTTCATGTGTTCTAACCTTTGATTATTCAGTTTGTCATGTGATTAGCTAGCTTTAGGGTTTACACATTTGTTGGTGGATTTGATATTTTAGGAAAACTGTAAATTTTGCAAAAAAAAAAGGAACACGTGACTGATACTCGCTTTAGTATGAGCGAGTTGATTGTGGGATCTCTTGATATGTGGTTGGTGGTCTTACCTTTATAACTGATACACGGAAGTTCGTTAGAGCTTTTAAAATGCAATGGTAATTGTATTCCACGCAATTCATTTTATAAAGGCAAGCACTGTGGATTACTTATTTATTTTCGTTTTAGATTCCTCATTGAGCTTTCTTTTGTAAAAAACAGGATGTGTATTAAGTGGAGATTGATGCATGTATTATGTGAATTTTATTATAGACTTTAGAAATGTGTTTTATGTTCTAAATGAATTGATTATATATCAAAAATGGAAAATAAGATTTGGGGTTTGAAATTCTAGGTGGTATTCATTTTGGTTGTCTTTACTTTAACAGAAATTGAGTCCTAGTGCAATCCATACAGTTCTTATGAATCCGGTTGATTTAAACAGGTATACTATTCAGTATTCCTGTCTCCAATACATATTTTTCGATTCAAATATGAGTTCAAACACAGTTTTTTTAGTATATATTATGCCAACTTCGGTGTTAGTGACGCATTTTCCACGCACACCGGTGGAAAAAATCGTCCTATACAAGTTTCACGATGGGCTGATTTTACAAGCATATAGAATCTAATCATGAGATCAACAAAGTTGATCCACACTTAGAATTAATCTCATATGTAGATTTTCCGTTATGCCGCTTCATTTCTATTAAATGATTTGTACAAAGTATGTGAGTCGGTAAGCAAGTATACAACCCTAGAATTGTATACGCTGAGTTGAAACAAAACAAGATGATGCTGCAAAGTTCATAATTTCACTCAGAGCGAATTTCATCCAAGCTATCCACAATACTATACTATCACAAGAACCATAATCGACCACCTCAATGAAGGTTTCGAAGTGATAACCTCAAGTCATTATCAATTAATCTTTTATTTTAATCTTATAACCGCATTATAATGTGCAAGATTGAGAGAGATGTTAATGCATTCTTATTCATGTTCGTCATATTACCACTGCAGATGGGTGAATATCATAGATCATGTACACTTTACCAAATAAAGATGATTTAAACAATGCCTCATAATGAGTTCTGAAGATGATGAAGAAAGTGACATTGAGAAGAATAATGTTCAAACTCAACGGTCATTTGCTAAGAGATTACTCTAACAAAACAATCAATCAAGAACACATGTTTAGTAGCAATGATTACATCAAGTTTTAGACAAAGACAAGAATGGGATGAACAATCAACTTCGATTCTCAGTATTCTATTTTTCTAGAAGAGAATTTCATTCAAACAGACTTAAATGAGGGGATGTGTTTCCATAATAAAAGGCATCTTAAATAATTGCTCTTGGTCTAAACAAATAACGTGAATATCTAACATGTGACTCTAACAAGACGAAGTTCACAGATTTTACATACATAGAAATATTCCAAGAGGCATGCTTGATCCTACATGCTCGAGTAAGAGTCTTGGTGGTGCCTGGAGGATATCTAGTATGACAGCCCCACAAATATATTCTCATTCGATATTAAGCACCTAACACATGTAGTGCACCTCAAAGTTTATTATTTACTACATCAACTGATTAGATACAGATTTGAAACCCAAAAATTATTAGTATGGAATCAAAATTTAACAAAGTCATTCTATAAAATATTTTTTTATTGTGAAGAGTCATACCATTCATTGGATCACTTCATGACTATTGTATACAAATATGCATGACAAAGAAAATGTATTTAGTGTCTCTAGCATTAGGAGGATAATGTCATGACGTCAGGACATGTGGATTTGCACCAGAAGATAAAGAGACTAACATCTCAGTGCCACAGCAAGCAGCGTCGCAGTGCTAAGACTTGTGCACTCAAAGCCACAAGACAAAGAGGCCATCATCTTAAGAGAAAAGCTACATATGAATATAAAAAACTGAAGCAAGATAGCTAAAGCCTTAATATGCTGCCACAATGCTATGAAATATTAGAGTTAGATTTAGGCATATTTCTATAGTTTTTTTGTGCATGTCTTATCATTTTTTTATTTTTTGTGAGTGTAAAATAGGCGTCTAGAGTGTGAGAGTATAAAAAAAATTTATGAAGTGTAATTTGTACTATCCCTATTTTTCATAAAATTTCTTAATTTAAATATTATACAAGTGATTTATTTTTCTAATTTTTCCACATTAAATATTGTATTTTTTGTATCAATATTTTTGTCTTTCTAGAACTATTATTTCCATGTTTGATCTATCAAGTTTATCCTTTCTTCTAAAAGAGAGCAGTGGATGGCAGACCATTTTAGTAAATTGTGAGGGAATATATATATATATATATATATATTGATATAGCTCTCAAAATATGACTAGTCAAAGCACAAATCTTGATGTCGAAAGCGATATGATTTTGAATCAAAACCGATCGAGATCAAGCACTTAAAATATCATTGAATCTTTGGGACATCAATTAAATCCCAAAATAGCTCAAATGTGGAGTGTTTATAGTAAATCGAAGCTGCCTCAACGACGGATCTAACGCCTAAGATCTCATAATTCGACTTCATTTGGGCATCCAAATGCTCAAAATACATCAAATGATCGAATCATCCTGAGCCGTCCGACGAGGGGAGTGGTGCTTTACATGAATTTACAAGAATGCCCCTCCTCCCATCTATAAATAGCTCCCCTCACATGAGCCAAGCTGCCAAGTGAAGGAAGTGAAGTGAAGTGAAAAGAGGAGATGAGTCAAGAACCATCAGAGAGAAAATCTCAAAGCAAGGAAGAAGAGGAAGAGTCCAAGCAAGGAAGAAGAGGAAGAGTCCAAGCAAGGAGAAGAGGAAGAGTCCAAGTAAGGAAGAAGAGGAGGAACCCAAGTAAGGAAGAAGAGGAGGAACCCAAGCAAGGAAGAAGAGGAAGAGTCCGAGCAAGGAAGAAGAGGAAAAGCCTAAGCAAGGAGGAAGAAGAAGCTCAAGCTTGAAGATCCTCCAAGCTCACACCCCGCCGCCATCAACCACCATCACCACCATCCAATTGTCCCCGATCTCCACCTACTACCAAAACCATTACAACCGATCATTGTTACATAGCTATTTTTTCCCTCATATTGAATCTTGTATCGTGAAGACTGTACTCAAAAGATACATAGTGGAAGCTTTTATCGGCTAGCCCGTGGTTTTCCCCTTTCGAGGTTTTCCATGTTAAAATTCGGAGTGTCTTGTTCGCTCTTTAATACTGTGTGTGTGGACTAATCGATAAGGCTATAAACTTTCACTCTACCTGACCGGTTTTCTAAGACGCAAGCTACCGCTGGAACTTCAACCACAATTTTCGTGAACATCCATGTTATGGCCAATAGGCACAACACTCGTCATAATGGAGCCTCCCGCTCCAACTCCCGTCATTCTCAAAACCCATCCCTAAACCAAGGACGCCATGTTGAGGGCGGAACGGGAATCTCTTTGGAAGATCGTGGTCCTCCGAATGGAGGAGTCTCAAAATAAGATGATCCGGTAAGGACTACAATGCTATACAAACATATCTCCCCAAGATCGACGCGGAGAGGTCAAAACGCTAATCCTCCCGACATCGGAGTTCCTCCGCATGGAGACCGTAACCGATCTCCTCGACACCGCTAGTTCCACTCATCCATCGCACGCAACCGTTACTAATCCACCGACGTTGTTGAGCTTCACACATGCTCATCTAATCCCGCCATCATGACATTCGTAAGTACGCTAATACAAGATGAATTTCACCTTCAAGATAGAAATCATCTTCACCCACACCGCTTATGAGGAGTCCTCACCTTTAGAAGCCATTCTTCACATCCACCCGTAGGTTTCAAGCTTCCAGCATTGATTCCTATGATGGGGCAACAACACACGAACACATCGACCATTACAGACTATCATGCATATCCAACGAGCTCGACACACGCTCGTCTTTCGTTACCCTCAAAGGGCAAGCTCGCACTTGGTTCTACTCTCTTCCAAGGGGATCCATCCATACCTTTAACGAACTCGCCGTGTTTGTGGAAGCTTCATTGCAAATCGAGAATCATTAAAGATTCCTCCCATCTTCCAGATTACGTAACGAGGGTGAATCACTCAAAGAATACTTCTAGAGGTTCTCCTTAGAAGCTCGCCAAATACCCGGGTAATCAACTATTAAGAGGAGTTTTCCTTGAGGACTCCGCCCGTGGCCTTTCTATTCGTCATTAATGGACACGCCGCCTCATGCCAATTTAGTTCATCGTAGCACAAATCTCCACCGATGAAGCTATTAATGCAAACAATTTGAACAATAAAACGCACCCCTGTGAAATGCGGACCAGCCCATCAAAAGAAGTAACAGTGGATCTCCTCCACCCCCATATCAACAACGTGAACCTCGACTAGAAAAGACATACACACCGCTGAACACATCTCGTGTTAACCTCCTGATGGCTATTCGCAATGAAGAAAATATCAAGTGGCCGCATCCATTGAAACCAAATTCAGGAAATCAGGAGCAATATTGTCACTTTCATCAAGCCGGACATACTATCATGCATACAACTCAAGGAAGAAATCGAGAGACTCATTCAACAAGGATATCTACACGCGTGAAGAATCACCACCTCAAACAAACACACTCGCGGGGCAACCGTGACAATCATCACAAACAACCAAATAATCATCAAATAATTGGAGAAATTGAAACAATCGCAGAGGACCGATACTACTAATCAAGTTCTCGCAGCCTCCAAAGAACCGAGTTGAAGAAGTCTCAGATTGATCATTCCATCACTTTCAATGACTGACTTAGAAGGAGTCCATATCCCTCATCAAGATCCACTTGTCATCGCATCAGGATCCTTGTTATAACATTAAAAGAATTTTGATCGACAATGGGAGTTCTCGATGTCTTATTTTACTCAACTTTTCTTAACATGGAAAAAGCTCCAACCAGGGACCACTATATGGGTTTGATAATCACCCAAGACGCGTAGGGGACAATCACTCTTCCACTCTCCTGAGAATTCTTGACAAGTGACTCATTTAATACAATTCATGGTGGTCAAGTCGACTCAGATAATGCAATCTTCTGGAGGCCCCTCCAATCAATTTTCTGCTATCACTTCGCCTCATCTCAAGATAAAATCCCCCCCTGGAGTGGTTTGTGGAAATCAACAAACCAATCATGTTATCTCGACAAGCCCAACACGCCTTCCATCACCTTCAAAGATCAAGATTTTAACTTTCGAGATGAAAGAGTACCTCAAAAGCTTCAGAAGATTTACTCAATAGCATTATCGATGACCAACCATTACAACAAGGTAAGTGGATCTTTACTCTAAGAACAAAGGGAAAAGTATAAATTTGCAAAATCAAGACATATTTGCTTGGAGTCCCAGATATGCCGGGTCGACCAATCACGCACTCCTCAAAATTAATCCAACGCTCAAACCAATCATCCAAAAGAAGCGAGTTTTGCACCGATCGCCTTCGTGCTATTGAACAAGAAGTTAACAAGCTCATGGATTAATGAAGTGCATTACCCCACATGGCTAGCAAATGTTGTCATGGTTAAAAAAACAAATGGAACATGGAGGATGTGTGTTGATTATACCGACCTTAATAAGGCCCCGCCTAAAGGATAGTTTTCCTCTTCCTCGAATCGATCAATTGGTGGACGCTACGTCCGACATCAAATGCTCAATTTTTGATGCTTATTCTCTACAATCAAATAAAGATGAACCCAACGATGAAGAGGCTACATTTCAAACATATAAAGGTTTATATTGTTACCAAGTCATGCCATTTGATTAAAAATGCGCTGCTACCTATCAACGCCTTATGAATAAGGTTTTAAAGACCTACTAGGCCACACAATGGAGGTATGTGGATGACATGTTAGTGAAAAGCTTAGAAAAGTCACAACATATTTCGACTTAGAAGCATGCTTTTCCTTCGACGCTATAACATAACTTAACCCAACCAAGTGTGCTTTTGGGGTTACGTGAAAATTTCTTGGATTTATGGTAACTCACCGTGGGATAGAGGCTAACCTCAAAGCTCTCCAAGATATGATTCCTCAAGAATATCAAAGACGCTCAACGCTTGAATGGTCGAATCGCATTATCCCGCTTCCTAGGGGACAAATACTATTTTTTAAAATATTGAAGGGAGCTAAAAATAATAATTTTCAATGGACCGATGAATGTCAAGATGCTTTTGAGCAACTAAAAGAATATCTAGCATCTCCACCCCTATCCAAACCTATTCAAGGAGAATGTTATACTTATTGCGCTTTCTTCCCATGCAATAAGCTCGCTTTAGTGCGAAGAAGATGGGGCACAACAACCAATTTATTACAAGAAAATTCTCTCGATATAGAAAGTTATCCATTTGCAGATAAAGTGGTTCGCTTAGTTTTCTCACAAAGGCCCATACTTTCAAGCTCACACCATCTACACTAATTTACCATGAGCCATCTTACGTAAACCGTAAGCATCCGGAGGTTAATCAAATGGTCTCAGAGAACTGGGAGAATTTGATATAAATTTTCTACCTCGCCATAAAGTCTCAAATACTTGACTTTATAGTGGAATGCACCAACCCAACTCTAAGAGTTATCACACGTGCCTTTCATCTCCTCAATGGACTCTCTATGTTGATGGAGCTGAAGTAATGGTGTCAGGGAATCCTACTTATTTTCCCCAAAGAAAATACCCTAGAGTATGGACTTCGCTAAAATTCCCCGCAACTAATAACATGGTCAATATGAGGCTCTCATCGCAGTTGAGACTCGCCATCGACAAGCCCAAAACTTAGTAATTCACACCGACTCGCCTTGTCGCCTCCCAAGTTGGAGGAGATTTTAATACTCATAATCCTCAACTGCAATATCTCCACTTGGTAAAATCTCTTCTTACTCATTTCAAGACACATCAAATCATCCACATACTACGAGAAGAATACTGTCCGACGCCTTGCTAAGCTTGCTACCTCTACCACCGGAGATCTATTTAAGAGAAAGCATGTTGAAGAAATACATTTTCCTAGTATCCAAGGGTCATGGGTAATTCAAACTATTGATGAGGAAAAGGAACGCTCGGATAAACCCGATCCTATCTTTTCTACAAGAAGGAACCCTTCCTCAAGATCCAACTTCAAGAACTGCCTCAAGACAAGCTTCAAACTTGCTATTATTGAGGTGAACTATACAAGCGAAGCTTTCTGTCCATATCTCAAATGCCTTCCACCTTCGTAAGCCGACATGCTAAGAGAGGTTCACTGAATATGAGAACACCTTGAGGAAGAGCATTGGCCCTTAAAATCATGAGGCAAGGGTTTTATTGGCCTACAATGAAACAAGACGCCTTGAGTTCACAAAAATGTAAGTTGTCAATTGCATTCTAACCTCCCTCACATGCCGCATGCAACCTCATCCATTCAAAGCCCATGGCCCTTTGCTTGGGGATTGATATCATGGGACCTTTTCCACAGATCGGGCAACGAAAGTTTATCATTCTAGCCGACTACTTCACCAAATGGGTAGAGGCCAACCACTCGCTAAAATCACGAGGCAAATGCTAAACAATTTGTCTGAAAATATAATATGTCGATTCGGTCTTCCGCAAAGATCATCACCGACGGAACTCAATTTATCGGAAAAGTCTTTATCCCCTTTTGCAAAGATCTTCACATTCACCGCATGTAGCACATCCTCAAACTAATGGGCAAACCGGTTACCAATAGACCATACTCAAAGGACTAAAACACGCCTTGAGAAGGTCGGGGCAATGGGTTGATGAGCTTCCCAATGTTCTTTGGGCCTACCGCACTACGCCACGCACAACCGGTGAGACACCGATAACTTGTGTTTTGGTACGTTATCATACCGTGGATATCGGGTTCCAAGTCCAAGAGTCCGCTTTTTGATCATGGAAGTAATGAAGAAAAACTCCGCAAAGACCTGATACTCAAACTCGGATATGGCCCTACTGACCGCCTATCACCAACGTAGCCACTTCAATGTAAGAGTGAAACCTCGCCCCATATCTCGGTGACTTGGTCCTCAAGTCTCGAGGTCGCAGCAAAGGCCCTCGCCGCAATAAACTCTCACCTCTCGGGATGGTCCATGTGGTCATAGCTATGGTCAAGCCGAACGCTCAAGCTCAAGGACCCGTAAGGAAAAACTCTACCTCAACTTGGAATACTAAGAATCTTCAAAATATTATCAAGAACTCTTACCGCATAATTATTATGACTTTTATCTCGTCACATTTCATCCTCAGATAACTGATCCCACCTAGGGGATTAAAGCTATTGTTGTTGTTGTCATCATTGTTGTTGTTGTTGTCATTTTCTAAAGCTCATACTGTCTTATGATTATATCATTGAACTAGTGAATTCTTTGTTCTAACAAGATTGTTTTTTTTACTTTTCCTCCCACTGAGAAATATACAACTCATGTTACATCTCACTGGGACATGATCAATCCTAGGGACTTGACCTCTTCCATGCTACCTGTTAAGCTGATCAAAGCAAGATCCCCATTCAAGTCAACTCACAACCTATAGGTCAAATAATGCGCTCCTCAGTAACGCGGATTTTCGACAACCTATGGACTTTTCCATCTAGTACTGTTAATACGGGCATCGAAGTCACACTGACAAACAACCAAATAAAAAAAAGGTGGATCCTATGCGTTACCGGACCCAACACATTCACTTATCAAATACTGGCACTACTACCGGGATAAACTCCAATGGCTTCCTATGAACCAACTTCGACCTGGTCAAAACGAAAAATAAGCCATCCTAAAGTGACCAATTAACGTTCCGCACGCCGGATCGAAAGTGTTCCCAACGCTGACATCCCCGCAAATAAAAAGAAAGACAACTCGGAGATCGAAGGTCAAAAGCATGGCTAAAACGATAGAATCTGCCAAAGATGGCGTACTTTCCAATGGATCCTCTACCCGTCAGCGTCTCTAAAAAGAATCAAGAACTGTCGGCCCAGCAAGAACTTATCATCCGGTTAGTAGCAGCCATCACTATCCGGCGATCTCAAAAAAAAAGAGCCTCGTGAAACGGGCATAAAAGGGCATCAAAAGCAAACTCGGTTTAAGATCTCCGATTCAAAGATCTGACTGGTAATCCAGATTGACTGTTAAAACCACCGGGCTGCCTCATGAAACACGACCTCGCTTCTAAATACTTCAGACTTAGGTCAAACTCAATGACAACGCCGTTGCTGACTCACCAATGGCTCGCCATCGGTGCACGACTCGCTTACGGGCACGAATATGTCTTATACCCTTGAACGCTAGGTGTTCTTCTCGTTGCCACCATACTGGTCGCCGCATCTATCAGCCGCCATCACTATTGCCGCCGCCAAAACGCCCTTGGTGGACTTCCCCGCCATCTTCCATACGAGTTAATCGCAAAAGCTCACAACCCGAAAGGTCAAAACGCCCTGGTGGACTTCGCGATCTTTCCATACGAATGTCATCGAGCAAAAGCTCGACAAACAACCTGATAGGTCAAAACGCCCTTGGACTCGCACCTTCTTCCATACGGTTAACGCCATCGGTAAACACTCGACAAACAACTGATAGGTCAATATCGTTGCTTCAACTCGGTGGACTTCCGCACCTTCCATATGGGTTAACGCCATCGGTAAACACTCGACAAACAACCTTCGGTGATTCTCAGGTCAATATAACCGCAACAATTTGGACTTCCGACTGGAATCCGCTCTTACTCCATGAGTGTCGACAACTTGCGACCTCGTACATCCCGCTAATTGCAAAGCAGAACCCTCACAAACAATTACCGCTAAGAAGTTATCGTGCTGTTCTTATACTGACTTGACTACCCTCGGCGCTTGGCGCTGATTATCCACCGCCGACTGCTTATCAACGCCAAAATCCGAGTAAAACAACTGCCATCCCCGGAACAAGAACTAATCGTGGCTGACCGTCCAGGATTACACGCTCAATCAGTTCGTTTTCTTAACATATGTAAGCTGCCCCTGGATCTCGGGCTCACGGCTTAAGTCTTTACCGGGAATCGCACTAACCAGGGCCATCAAAAACCGGTTATGGGCCGTTTGCCACGATAAATGTTGCGTCACTGGATACCCTCTTTCGTATCACTGTTTATTCTACCACGGGCAAGACCGCTATTCCGCGTGAAGTCTTTAGCCGCTTTGACTTCAACTACAAAGCTGGATAAAGAAAAAAAAAACACTGGTGCAGAATTTTGCTACGTGCCCCGATCTTTCTTGGGCTGCCTCCAATACACTTATCATCACAGTTACTCTGTCGGCAGCATTTATACATACCGCGATCAGTGAACTAAAGACAATCGACGCTCCGCCACCGCTCCGGCCTCATAGGCCTTGTTAAAAGCACTACTCAATGCTATCGACTATTTGGCTGCGGCATGGCTAATTCAACCTTCCCTACAATACGGCTTATTTCGACTACTCATTTCATTGGCTGATCGAAAAACTATTGAAACAATTGCGGCATGTTGCACTCCTGGTGCACTCGATATCATCAAGGCGTTCAAACAACTCCTCTAAAGAGAATAGCCGTTATCAAGCCGGAAAACTTAACATTCGAGCCTTAAATACCTCGCCATTTCTCAGGCCCGTGAAACGGTGGCCGCGTTATTGCCGACTACCGAGCATATTCTCCGATGATTTCGATAATTTAGTCCTTGAAAGCATCATCGGGCCATAAAAGGCTCCACCTCGTACTTCGACTAATTAACTGTGGAAAAACATTAAAAGCAGTGCTTATATTTCAACCCTCGACTACTCAAGAATTAATCAACCTCTTCCATAGCACGTTAATCGAAAGCAAAAGCCGACAAACAACCCGTGAAAGGTCAAATGCCTTGTGGACATCCACGATCTTCCATATGGGTTAATGTCATCGAGCAAAACTCACAAACAACCTGTGAAAGGTCAAATGTCCTTGGTGGATTCCCATCTCTTCTTCCATACGTTAATGTCATCGAGCAAAACTCGACAAACAACACCGGCACGAAAGGTCAAAACTTTCCCGCATTTCTAGCCGTTGAAGCCGACCCCAATCTGCCTCGAAACTTTGATCGGGCTCTTACTGCTCAGTATCGGCTAATGCGATCGACCATCAAAAAATCGACAAACAAGGCCGGTTTCGCCAGCGATACTATGAAAACGCCCTTAGTGACTCTTATCGAAGGTTGATTCTGGGCTTCCAAATCAATGCTTAAGCGGTCAGTGATAAATAACACCGGATTGATGACGCCGACGTAATATATTCGGCACACAGCAAATGACGGATGACAAACAACTCTGACGTTAATGATGGAATCTACGCAACCTAACCGGATTTCGGTTGCATCGGCCAAAACGATCCCTCGACGCATTGCTGGTTCTCTACGGCGTAAAGTCCCTGTTACCCCGCCGAAGTTTCTAATTCCCTGAACGTGCCGTTGAAACTTGACCAAGTCTGGGCTAAACGGCCGACCATCAATCACGCCGGCAATCGCTGTCCACACGCCACCGCTGAACCATCACCATTTTGAAAGTCGCCATCGGCCATTCATCATCACGCCTAGACTTATCTTAGCCATTGACTACTATCGTCCCCTGACCACGCCGCCGTTATTCGCCACCGCTACCGAAGCTTTGATCGGCTAATTTTGCCTGCTGCTTTTGCCGCGGCCACCTGCGGCGGCCAACCACTATAGATATCGCCGCCGAACGCTACGCCACCGCTTATCGACATCGCCGGCTCACTATAGTCACGGCACAACGCCGGATTCCGCCAACTATGACATCCGCCGCCGCCGGCCTTCCGCCGGATCGCCGTGATCCGCTGCGAATCCGAAATACGCCGGATCGCCGATCAATCGCTGACACCGCCGCCGAATTATCGATCATCTCCGCCGCCGGGCCACTATCATCGACGGTCCGACGCGGCCGAACCGAACCACGACGATACGGCCTTGATCGCTTCTAACTGGTCCGACGAGGTGAACCGGAACCACGACGATACCGGGCCTTGATCGCCCTAACCCGGACGGTCGACGGGTCAGAACCGGAACCACGACGATACTGGCCTCTCCTAACCCGGACGGTGACGGGGTCGAACCGGAACCACTGTACCGGCCTTGATCGCTTCCTAACCCGGACGGTCGACGAGGTCGCAGAACCGGAACCACGACGATACGGCCTTGATCGCCCTAACCGGACCGACGGGTCAGAACGGGAACCACGACGATACCGGCCTTGATCGCCCTAACCCGACGAACGACGTTCGAAACCGGAACCACGACGATACCGTGGCCTTGATTGCCTCCTAACCCGACGGTCAACGCCGAAACCGGAACCACGACGATACGTGGGGCCTTGATCGCTTCCTAACCCGGACGGTCCGACGACGCAGAAACCGAACCACGACGATACCGTGCCTGATCGCCTCTAACGGACGGCTCGACGAGGCCGGTAAACCGGAACCACGACGATACCGCGGTTTCGACGCTTGATTGCCTCCAAAGGACCTCACTCAAGAAGAAAGGAGGGAAAGGTGTGCCTCTCCTCTCACTCTAATTTATAGCCCTCACAAAAGGGTAAAACCCCTCAAAATGGCTCAAAACCGCCGCCCGCGGGCGCCATGCTCGCGCACGCTGCAGCCTATCGAAGGCCGCAGAAGGGCGCTGCAGACGCGTTGCTGGCGACAGACGCTGCTGACGGCCTCGTCACGCTACCATCGGTCGTCGACCGGACCGTCATCACCGGACCGTCGCGAACCAACCCACCGCAATCGACCGACTCGGCCTGTGGACGCGAATTCACGGACGCTGCTCAACGGCCGCAAGGCTGCGGACGGACCGCGCCGATGCCACAGGCCGACTGCTCACGCCCGCAGTCCCCCAAAAACTTCCATAAATATCCAAATAGATCCATAACTCAAAATCTCATGCCCACGCTACACATATACTTATAATCATAATATATTTTATGATGATTTATTCTTTCAAAATGTATGATTCATGGGCTCACATTTCGTTGAAGAATTCGTTATTTTCAGCATTTGACATATTTTTGATGATTAATGTCATCCAAAAATAGGGGCAACCGATATGGTTCTCAAAATATACTAGTCAAAAGCACAAATCTTGATGTCGGTATGATTTTGAGTCAAAACCATCGAGATCAAGACTTAAAATATCATTAGAATCTTTGGGACATCAAATCCCAAACAACTCTCAAATATAGTAGTGTTTATAGTCAATCGAAGGCCTCGACGAAGCCGGATCTAACGAAGCCATCTCATAATTACGACTTTATTTGGGCATCAAATGCTAATACATCAAATGATCAAGAAATCATTGGGTCTGAGGTTGGATTGCATGAATTTACAATGCCCCTCCTCCATCTATAAATAGCCTCATTCTCACATGAGGGGGGCCAAGAAAAGTGAAGTGAAGTGAAAGAAGAAATGAAGAAGAGGAACTCGGTATCACCATCCAGCAGATTCTGATCCAACGTCATCTGCTCACAGGAGAAGGAATCAAGAGGAAGAGTCAGTGAAGAGAGAACAAGATAGAGGAGGAACCCAGGAAGAGGAAGAGTCAGACAAGAAGAGGAAAATCAAGCAGGAAGAAGAAATCAAGCTTGAAGATCCTCAAGCAGGTCACCCCCTTTGATGGTCATCAATCACCATGCGGCCACTTTCATGATTTCAAATCTTCTATAAATCATTCTGTTACATCGTTGTTCTTCTCATACAATTCGTAATCTTATCGGGAAAATTTTGTACTCGAAAGATACATAGTGGAAAGCTGACTGCCAGTGGTTTTCCCTCTTTTGAGGTTTTCCAAATAAAATTATGTCTCTTTGTTTTTCTTTAATTTTGTGTGTGTCTTTTATCAATAATAGGCGTTTCTCTACTTGCTGGTTTTCTCGCAATATATATATATATATATATATATATATATCTATTTCTATATATATATATATATATATATATATATATATATATATATTATATATTATCTCTCCACGTTTTTGTGTTTCTAATTATCAAGCCACAAAACTCGGCGTGACCGGAGATCTCAATTTCAGTTACAAATAAGAACTCACCCAAATAAGAACTTAATGCAAAAGTTTAAATAATTAAAAGCCTTTGTATTAATTACGCTAACTCTGTATTAAAATAAACAATTTTTGTAGTTCAAATTACTTTGATTATGTCTCCTGAACTTTCCGTGGATCTTCAATGTAGTTTTAGAACTTAAAATCTTAGATAAATTTTACTTTAGATGCGGAAAATTGGAGAAATATAATCAATATATATATATATATATATATATATATATATATATATATATATATATATATATATATATATTAATGAATTACATCTAAATGATCTTCTTATCAAAATATCCTCATATTTTGTTTTGGATTATTAAGTTTGCCATAATCAACATTTGTTGAAAATGCTTAAACAAAGTAAAAAATAATAGTCAAATCATTTAGATAGTAAAAATAATAATCAAATCAACCATTTTGAAATATACTTCTAAGTACACCTTTTGCTTCTTGGCTCGAATATTTTATATGGATTCATACTTGAATTTTACGGCTTTTTTCACTAAGAGCTTACATATTGTTATCTTTCTTTATGATCGTCATCAATACATTTAGAACCTCTACTAGATGATTTGAGTTTATTGTATACTCCATTACTTGTGTTGCACACTGCATTAATTATATCATAAAGCCAAAGCACCAAATGATGTCTACACATTTGGTCATGAGAGAATATTAAGGATATCATATTTATATATGATTTCAACTAGCTAAATATATAAAATACCTTTCAAATTCTAAAACATTTTGAAAAGCTCTAAAATAATTCAATATATTGTATGAGTTGACACATTTTGATCTTAAGAGGGTTTTAACATGTAACATTGATTTCATCTATGTATATAAATCTAAAAATGCCTCTTATGTAATAGAGGAATTTTCACGAAAAATATTTTTTTTTAGTAGGTATATTTATTTAGATCTGATGAAATACAATCAATACTAAATAGATATACTAAAAAATATCAGCCTCTTAAGATTTCTATTATTACCAATATATTTGTCATGTATATACATTTTTTTGACCATTAATTGGTGGCATTTCTTTTTTAAGTCAATGCATTGGTATGCCCTCGATACACTTTTTCAATGACAAAATCTTATCATTTTCCACCAAATTTTGAATAAGAATAATTTGTCTTCAACCTGAAATTCTCCTTCTTGGAATGTTTGATGCTTGTATGATCAAAAAAAACATCCTTGCGATAAACTTTCAATTTTTTATGAGCTTGCAATCTAACCTCATCAGTCCGTTCCTCCATTAAGCATTTTAATCTTGATTAATTGTATTGGATGGTATTTTATTCAGTGACTAATTCAATTTCAAGCAAGAACTCATTCTAAATACCAATGAATAGGGAGTGGCTTAGTGATCTTATAGGTAGTTGATACACCTAGTCATTAGTTTAGTATGTCATTCTTTCTTATTTTGGTAAGGATCTTCTTGGCGACTTGACTAAATATCTTGTTGAAGGCCTCAAATTTGCTCTTGGATTATATATTGGAAGTATTTAATCAATTTTGTGTCAATCGATGAATCTATAAATCTTTATATTTTTTTTAAACTGTGTGTTATGAAATTATTGACATGGCACTCCAAATCTATAGACTACATTATAGGTGAAAGTTGATCACTGATCAATAGTAACTTCTTTAAATGGATAGTTTCATCTTGAAATAATCAATTCACTAGGATGAAGCGTGTCCAAATTGAATCATTTACATATATACCTAGCATTCAAATGGCAATCTTGTTGGTGTAGTAGATTTTGGATTGATGGATTATATTTATGTACTTGACATTCATGATACCTTTAGCATGATTGATGATCTCACACATGATAGCCATAATAGCCCATCCTTTTGATCTTCGCCATTTTGACTTAATGTCCATAAAGTCCTTCATGAACTTCAATCATCACTTTTACCTTCATCGTATTTGGCATCACATTTGTTCAAAGGATCTCATATAAAGTATTGTTGATAAAAGCATAGTGCACATTCTCTCAATTTGGCCAATGATTTATTATTTGATAATTTATTTTAAAGTAGGGAAGGGTTGCCTCAATCATGTGGCTCTTCTAATAAACTTCCCATTAGCAAGGCAACTCTTCTCTAACTTCTTGTTGATTTTGAGTATGAGGATAACGAGTAGCATCATCTTTGGGCTAAATTTAATATCCTCTCACTCGATGATGCGGCTCTAGACTAAATATCTCATGACATAATCAATATTCATACTTGTCATCTCCTATTTTGGCTAAACAATCCTTTATTTTTGGATGAGAGACTTCGAGTTAATGTGATATTTGGTATTTTCTTCATTGAACTGCTGATGAAAGCTAACTCAAATTAATTTTATAGATGCTAAATTGATTTATAATAAGTTTAAGAATTAAAATATAAGTATTGAATGCCATGAAAATAGCTTCTTGAAATTTGATACTTCATCTCGACTTCATTATTAATTCTTATCGATCATTATATGATCTTCTCATTATTCTCCCTTTTTTGTTATGAACGATGTCGATTCGCTTTAGCGTTGATGGATTGAATTTGGCTCGGATCAGCGTCGGAGCATTTCGGGATCGAACCCAGCGTCATTTCCCGTAACCGCATCTTCACACTCCGCAGCGTTATGTTGGCATTGCGCTATGTAGCGCCAGCGTGCCGCATTTTCACCTATCGTGCGGTGTCACACGCGTTGCCGACTTTGCAGTCTTGCCAGGTTAAGTGGGAAAATCGTCTATTTTTTCATTTTAAAAATTATTTAAGTGTCTTGATACATTAAAAATTCATTAAAAAAAGAAAACACTTGGCGAAAAATTACAAATAAGAGCTCATTGGATTCATCTGTCCGAGAGGAATCTAAAGAATCAAAATCTCTAAATTCGAATGATTTTGAGCTTAATTTAAGTTTTAGTGAAATAAATTTTATTAATTACTCTAAAATATAAGTCGATTGAGTTGAAATTTTCAAGATTGAAACTAAATTTATAACACCTACCATAAAATCTCAAGTGAAAAGGACTTAAATCAAATAAAAATTGAAATTTACAAAATCTTCAAAATAATCTTAAATCATTGACATCTAAGACTCTTAAGAAAATAATGTGATTTTTTGAATCCTAATGAACCCCAAACAAACATTTAAGATTAAAGTTTAATCAATTAAAAAACTAATTAAAACATAATCTAAAAATAATTTAAATATCAAATTTAAACCATAAATGAAATAACACTTAAGCAATCATTAATCAAACCTCAAATCAAAAAAATATCATCCTCAGAGGAAATTAAATTAAATATGATTAAACATAATTAAATTAATAAAACTCAATTAAATAGTTAAATCTTAAATTAAGCTTAAAATTCTACAAATCTAGGAAACTTTAATATGGGTCAAATTAATATAAACTAAACTTACACTAAGCATGAAATCTTAATCATATGAAACTCTCCTTAATGAATATAAATAAATGAAACTAAATTAATCATTAAATAAACTAAAAATTAAATTGATTAATAAACAATTCAACATAATCATTTAATATTAAATAAAACCAAATAAAGTTAAAGTAAACTTAATTAAGATATGATTAAATCACATTTAAAAATCAATCCATTTGGAATAAGATGATTAATTAGCCATTAATACATAAACTTAACTACTAAATCAAACATGAATGAAATCTAATAAACATAATAAATGATGAAAATCAAATCTAACTATGATTATGAATAATCAAGTTTAATTGAAATAAAAATAATTAATTAAATCACTTAATCTAATCAAATGATAATAATAATGATAACCCCTTAATCAACAAAATTTAAATGTTTAATAAAACTATCAAAATCAAACAAATGTAGGTAATTAAGTCATTAATCTCTAATTAAAACAAACCTTTAATTAATCAAATGATTTAAAATCTATTTTACCCTTAATCAAACTTAATTAATTAAACATCTAATGCAAACTTAATGAATTAATCCATCATCTTAATGAACAAATTAATTTAAATAAATAACATTAAAGATAACTCTTAAATTAAGCAATCAAACCCTAATTAAATTTAATAATTATCACATCCCTCAAGTAAACTAATTAAGTTAATCAAATTAATCATATTAAACCTAAGTTTAATCAAACATAAATGCATTTAATATAATCAAATCCTAAATTAAACATAAATCATTAAGTCATTAATTGCATCATCATAATAAATATAAAACCAAATTAAAATTTAAATAAATCTTTATTTAATTTAATAATTAACTTAAACACACTTCGTAATTAAACTAATTAACCTTAAGCTAATCCAATTGAATAAATACCTAATTAATGCAAACTTAATGAATTAATCCATCATCTTAATGAACCAAATTAACTTTCTAAATCAAATTCAAATCAAATACTTAATTAATTTGATCACACATCTTAAATAAGCTAATTAAGTCAATCAAATTGATCATATTAAATTTAAACTTAATTAAACATAAATGTAATTCAATACTAATCAAAACCTAAATTTTTAAGTCAATAATTACATCATTAATCTAAACAAATATGAAATCAAATTGAAAATTAAACAAATCTTTATAATAAACATAAATACACTTCTTAATTAAACTAATAATCACATTGAACCTAAGTAAGCACGGACTAATAAAGCTAATCAAATCAAATCAAATCAAATTAAATCAAATAAAGAAAGACTCTCATCAATTTAATATGTAATCAAATCAAATCTCATTCTACTTAAATAAGATAAACTAATTAACTATCCAATGTATGAAATCAAAATACAAACCAAACTTTTGATAAACATGACAAAATGGATGAGATTAAAAATAAAATCCTAATTACAAAGAATCAAACTCAATTAAAATCAAAATAAAACCTCAATTAATCTAATTATCAAATAAATAAATGAACCATAATAAAATCAAATAAATAAAGTTAAGTCACATAACCATAATCAAAGAAGAATTAAATATTAATTTAAAAGGATATTGAATTATCAAGATTTAATTAAATCCAAAATATCTTATAAAATTAATCAATCAAAAATATATGAATTTAAACAAACTTAAACTTCATTAGATATTAAGGATATTGAATTATGAAGATGTAATTAAACCAAAATAACTACATCCAAAATCAATCAATCAATCAAATACTTAAACAATCTCAAATTCTAAATTCTAAATCAAATCAAATTAAACAAATAAAATGAATTACACAAATTCAAATGGGCTAATTAAGATACTTAAGGACCTTAGTTAGTTTTTTAGGAATTAGGACGTAGAATAGGGTGAGTTATGTCTACAAATAGAATTCATTATACTCCTCATTTTTGAAAATGTAAACATCATTTTAACCAAATAAAAGTGAAATAAAATTGAAAAATAAATCATTAAATCATTTAAATTGAAATCACCCAAAGGTAAAATTTAAACAAATTCAAACTAATTGAAACTTAAACTAAAGAAGCTAGTAAAAGCCACACAAGCCTTAAGCACACATTAGAATACTAAGTCACCACCTAGTGCTAAGTTAGGGCATTGTATGATGTTGTATTTTATTTTGTGATGTAATATTTTAGGCGATGTTAGGTGTATGCCAGTAGGCGGATGGTAGGCCTTGATTAGCTAATCATATTTTCTAGAGGTTGTGCTTAAGGGCCTGTAATAAAATATAAATGCATTTGTTGTGCGGGTTGCTTAGCCTAAGCATAACTCATTAGGACGTGGGCTTGGTTACCCATGTGTGGGTGCTAAGTCATTATTCATAACTTGCTTGGGTTGTATGTGTTTAGCTAACATTTATTTTCAGGTATAGCTAGATTTACTTTTCCTATTTTGATGTAATTTTGCATTAGGAATTAGGATTAGTGTTATGGGGATTAGGATGAGGGTGGTAAGGCTAAGTCCCTAGGGTGCCCTGAGATGCCTTTGGAGCAAATCAAATCAAAAGTAAGAGAAGGAAGAAATGAAGAAAAGAAGACCCCATAGCATATATTATTTTGTAATTTAGGTTGTATAAGGGTAGATCTACACCCATTTTTTTTTTCTTTTGGTGTAATGCATGGAACGATGATGGCCTTTTATTCTTTTATGGTAGTCTATAAAATTATTTGATGTTGTGTTTAGATTGTGCATTAGAATAACATGCTTTTCATAGTTTCTTTATGATTGATGCTTGAATGTGTGGCCTGGATGCGGTAGGCTCTTAGGATGAAATTAATTTTTCTACCCCAATTAACAACTCATAACTAAAATTTTAAAACAACTCATAACCTCACATAAAGCCTAGGAATTAAATCAAGATAATAAAATTTTTTGCAACCCCTTATTTGGATGAATGAATGTATAATATCATGCATGTCATATTCTTCCACTCTTGTTAAGAGGGGCTTCCATGCTAGATAATGAAGGCTTAACCTGTGAGAGCCTTTGATGGAAGAACACCTCTTTCTCTCTTGATTTGGCCCATAATCAAGTTCTCATCCATTTAGGCATACAAAATCCTATAGCCTGTGTCAAAACAAAGAGTTCAAAAGAAAATTTGATAAAATTTGTATTAGATTAAGTCATGAATTCATACCACTCATGCTCCAGTATCTTAGGGAGTGAGTTTAAGGACTTAGTCTCCTTTCTAAATAAACAATAGCCTAGCCATCTCGCAAAGCATAAGACTTGCTACATGGATTTAAAAAAGGGAGGAATTAGGTTTTACTCAAATAATTCAGGGTATTCTCTCTTGTGGAGGTAAACCATATACCCATTTTCACCTTAGATTTAGGTCATGATTGCTTTGCCAAAGCTCCCTAGCTTAGGATCGAGGTATTTTCTTTTACAAGCATAAATCCTCACCTCTTGCATTTTCACAATCTTATGTTGTGGAATTATAAGCCCAAATAATCTAATAAAATGTCAACTCAAATAATTAACTCTCTTCAATTTCAAAGATATAAAGCCCAATTATAGGGTAGATTGGAATGGTCACTACGCTTCTTAATATCATGAGTATTTTCTACTTTCTCTCTTTGGATTCTAAAAATAAGTCTTCTCCTTGATCTATCCCATTTGATTTCTAAAATAGCCAATCCTTTGATAGTCTTGACCTTGAAATCTTTGGAGACCTAATTGTTTACTTTTAGAGTATTCTTAAGGATTTTTCATTTCTTATATAATTTATGAATTACCTCCATAGGAAATTTCATTAAAATAAATTCTTTATTTTCCATGTAAATAAGATCTCATTTGAAATCACCTTATCCTTTTATGATTTCATATAATGTGATTTCTATCTTTGAGATATTACATCATTTCTTAATGTCATGATAATCACTTCAATAAGTACCAAGATGTGTGTGTCATCTAAAAAATAAACACCAAATGTGCTTTCATCTTGAGCCATCTTGATTTATTTTATCGATGATCCATCCATGAATGAGAACATGTCATAGTTGGAAGTATATCCACTAGTAGTTCTAATATGGAAGTCATCTTTTGGCCCTTATTAGGTCCGAGTCAATATGAGACATAAATTTTTTTCTTCTTCCTACGATAATGTTTTATCTAATGCATACTTCTCCTCGATGAAAAGCTTGATCACTTCTTAGTTTCTAATTACCTATTCTTTAATCTCAATCTCGCCTAGAGCTTGCTTAACTTAGGCATCGCATCTAGTTTAATACAAGTTTGAATTATCGGATAAAGCATTTAGAATATGTCAAGCAAAATCTAATTCATAAAGTAGCATTTTAGCTCTTCAACTTTCTCATTAGGTAGAAGGGCACTCGAAAAGGATGGGGATCATCTTTAGCTCTAGGTTGATTTCTTTGAGTTCATCCATAATAGTTTGTCCACCATCTTTCTTCTTCTGGCTTGACACTAATTCTTCATCATTTGTAAGAAGAATTTCATAGAGATCATCTTCTTCATCACTATTATTTTGACCTCAGCTTCTATTATATTGTAACAAACTTTATCTTGATGAGATTTGTGGATGAACCCAAGACCTTTAGTGATAAACTTATCACTTCTTCATGATGCTTGAGGACTTCTTTGGCTCCACATCTTGTTAAAGATTTGAGTTCTTTATTTAATAGTTCCAATATGAATTCCAAGCTTATGCATCATTCTTCATAATTTTTGTGGATAGTATATTGGTATTCTTGTTGGCACTATCCCATCAGCATCTTCATGTTAAGTGGGTTGAAGATTCTTCAAATTTGTAAAATAGAGTTCCTATTCTGCCACTCTCACTCAACGGTGGAACATAGAATGTTATCAATTCTTCAATGTTATGAACCTCCTGGGTGATTTCTTTGAAGTCTTGTGAGGATGGGTATAATTTTGAAGGAGTCCTCTGACACTGCCAAATGAGCTATCCTTCTTGATGCGACCATCTGAACTCTATTTCCATAAGTAGATTCAAAGTCATAGTCTGAATCAGAATCACTTATTTCATACTTTGCCTTTCTTGAAAGCTTATAAGTTCCCTTAGGTTTGACAGAATATTTTCTTCTTCTTCTTGTGTGTCACTTCCCAAATGAGGAACTAATCTTCTTGATTTAGGTGTAAAGTCAAGTGCTTTAGGGAAAGTTAGCACGGCCTTCTTTCTTCCTCTTTGCTTTTGCTCTTTCACCTTGTGAAGTTACTTTTTTAGTTTCTGAAGTGGATGTTATTGCTTTAAGAGGCTCTGTTGGCATAGGCTCTTTAGGGATGAAATATTTTGCATCTTCATAAATCTTTATTTCGTAGATGAAGAATGGTTGTAGGTTATAAGAATTGAACTTTTCCCCTCTTTAAGGTACTTCATACATTGCATAGTTGATGGGACCATGCCATACTCATGCAGCCATGGTCAATCTAAGAGAGCTCTAAATCATGTATTAGCATCGATTACATAAAACTTGGCTTTTGTGTATAAATCTAAACTTGGTGGGATAAAAGAAAGTTTTTTGCCCTTTCTCATTGAAATCATGAACCATTAACTTATCCTTCCCAAGATGTTGGATATCAAGTGATAATCCTCTTAATACTTTTAGACTCATAAGATTGATAGAAGAACTTGGATCAATCAATATTCGATTGATCAAGATGTCATCACTCTCTGCGGTAACATATAGAGGATGGTTGTGATCTGTTGTTCTCAACATAAGATCTTCTTCAGAAAATATGATTGGGAGATCTTGAGTTTGCAATGATTCAATCATGCATTTTTTTTAGCAAAGTAAGCTTTATAACTCTCCATATCTTTGAGATCCTATATCAAAGTTTCTTAGAGATCTTTTGACATTAAGAGAGCCTCATACTCAGTGCAGATCTTTCTCCAAATATGATAGAATATTATAATCTATCTTTTCTTGATTTAGGCTTTATTCTAGGAAGAATGATATCTTCGTTGACTTCAATTTGTTTACCTTTGACTTTATTTGAATTCCCCTTATTTGATGAAGGTGGTAAGACTTTACCACTTCTCAACGAACTTGAATCTATCTTTTATTCCTCTAAAGTAGTTTCTTCAAATTCACTTCTTATTGGAGGATTGACCAAAAGGGCTAGACTCATTTTTCAACTTCATACATTTCATGATGATATCGATGAGTCGACTCTTCATCGAGAAACATAAATCTTCATCTGAATTGTTATCTTTTTATTGAGTCATTTAAACAATGTTAACTCTTCGGCTCTTCTTTTTTTTGATAAGAATTTTGATGGGTTGGTCAAGTCTATTGACTACCCTTATCATTTTGAGTAGCGATCTTTGAAGAACATCGACAACATAAATGATTTGGCATGTCTTTCTGGACAAGATTCACCATTATCTTCTTCATTCGATTCAATAATGCAAAGTTTAGGCATAAAGTCTGCAAGCCTAAATGGTTGTCTTGTCGGCTGGTGATACTCCTCTAAATTATTAATAATCTTTTGAGTTGTAGTTCTCTTCTTGATCTTCTTTTTCTTAGTCGACTTCTTTGATTTATGAGGCCTGCATTTAGTAGACTGCTCATCGTGATGAAGTAGCCTTATCAAAATGTGGTGAGAAGCCCAAATACTTAGTTTAGGCATCTCTTTTAAGTCCAATATAGGTTCAAGTGGTGATTTTCACTTAACACTTGGGACGTCTTTTAGCTGCTTCAGCATTTTCACGATTTTCTTATAGACTACTGTTTCCCATTCTTTAGTTTGAACTGATTTCTCCTTCTTTTTATCTTTAATAGATGATAAGGAAGATGACGTAATCATCTTGTAGACTTTCTTTTTGGGTTGACTAGAACTCTATCGATAATATAAATTCACCTCCATCGATACTTCTTTCTAGCCAATCTTTGAAGACATAATAATCTTCAATAGGATGAGATCATGATGATAGGGACGTAATTTGGATTATTGACTTCTTCTTGAGCCTTTTAATTTAGTAATTGTATACCGCTTTGATGCTTGCGAAATAATTTAGCACTATCCTTCTAAAGGAATATTCTTTGTTCATCTTTTTTCTTAGAGAGATGGTCGCATTTTATCATCATCTCTTGTTGCTTGTTTTGGATGCTCTCCACCACTTGAAAAGTCGAGGTTTATCATTGCCTCCAATACCAATTTTGGGATTAGACAAGCTTCTTTCCCTTATCATCATTGTACATTGGCTATTTTCCTTTATCCACATTATATATACCCACTTTTCACCATTTGAGTAGGAAGCGAGTTTCATTTCTTCTTGAGTCTGAAGGTTTATTTTTCTTTGCTTTATCTGTATAGATTTCAGACTTAGGGTGATTCATCTTTTCAAATTTGGCCATCCTATCAAGCAAATCTTGGAATATTGTAATTGACATCATACATAAAAATAGTGTCATTTTATCATCCATATTGCTCATTAGCAATTGGATCGCATGTTCTTCTTCTAATTATTGCTCACATTTCAAACTTAGGTTATGCCAATGGTTTATGAATTTTTTCACTGACTCATCTTTTCTCCTTTTCAGTAAGGGAAAGCCAGCGATTGTTATTTTCTCGGTTGCATTGGTAAAATCTCTTCATGAATATTGTCTCTAATTCAACAAAAGTTTTAACTAAATCATTCGACAATTCTGCATACCACTCGAAAGCAGTTGAAGTCAGGCTGCTGACGAACTGATGGAAAAGCAGCACATCATAAGTAGCCTTAAATTGGGCTAGATGTTGCTTTGGGTTACCAAGACTGAAAGTATTAAATTTCAATTGAGTAACCTTTCGGGTACGACACTTGATCATATTCAGTGGTAAGGGCGAACCTTACTCACCAGCTTTTGACTTGCTCGAGCTATAACCTTTATCTTTTCATTAATTATTATTTCTAGCGGTGTTATCTTCCGGTGTCTAGCCATATTTTGAATTATCGGCTAAAGAGGTAGTTGGTTAACTTCATTCCTCGCTTCATGTAGCATGTACTATAGGAGCTTGAGGTACTAGAGTGGTGGTATAAGTTGTATTATTAGCTACTTATTGATTAGCAGATAAAATAGGTGCTTTGATGTGATATTCTTCTACATATCCATCATGATATTCATTTGTACCATCATGTCATTCATCTTGGCTGTTTATCTGATCTTTGACTTTTCATTTATTTATCTTTGCTCTTAGCTAGCCATGACGTCAACAAGTAGGCTCTTCTTCTTCCTCTATTTCTTGTTGTTGTTGCTCCTTGCTCATCTTGGGAAGAACTTGATTGTCCTTCTCCTTGTGCATTTTAGGGTTATTGCTTTGGTTGAATGATGATGTTGATTATAAAAGCATGTGTACCAATGATCATTTCTTGGTTCCATATAAATAGCTTCAACACCCATGATCTCTTTCTCATTTTGATCTTCTTCTTCTTCCTCTCTTGAGAGATTGAAGATCCATCTTCTACTTTCTTAGACTCTTCTTCATAAATATTGAATTCAGTTCAAGCTTCCTAAATTCATGTTGTTGATGCTAGCGAAGTTCATCTATATATCGACCATATAGACTTCCACTTCCATAGTGTCCTCTTCATTATCTTCTTCTTGCACATGAATTTTGATCGACATTTCCAGTGGATCTATGGTTCAGTGTATGGAACAAACACTTCTTCCATTAAGGACGATCGAAGTCAACCTTCTCTTGTGAGGATGAATCTGATCGATGATGGGATCCCCTAAAGGATTCTCTAGGGTGTCGATCATCATGTCTTTTATCAGTGATATCCCTTTTTTTAGGTATCCACTTCTGATGAGTTATTTTTGAGGAAGATTTTTGAGTATATGTATTAGATGTAACACCTCTTTCTTCTTGATTTCATTCAGGCTTTGGCCTCCATACACTTATCCTTTCGGGGACCTTTGTGGATTCTTGGACATGATCCAAGTGTCATGCTCGATGCTCACCATGAAGCATACTTGGCTCGATGACTAGTTACCATAAGAGATGGCAACCTCCTTGGTGAGCTTTAGTATTTTCAATCACTATAGGTCTCTAAAATTTTCTTTTCATCAAGCCTCTTTCCTTGGCTACTTTGAGAACTTTGTGTATTTTGGCAGATAGTGTTTCAGGTTGTCTCCTCTGTGGTGGTGGAGCTTGACATTGTTGAGTCCAGAAAGACTGCTTCACCTCACCAGTAGAGCTATTCCTTTTTACCCATTTTAGATTGTCAAAGTCATTATGGGTAGGAATACTTGCTTCTGGCGGTAGTATTGCTTGTTCACTAGGTCATTCAAATGGGATCTGTTGAGCCCTCAGCTTAGCATTTCTTCTTCTTCTTCTCTACTTGTTAATTTACTTCCTGATGAGGAAGCTTCATGATCATGCTTTCCAGGTACGAAAGGTTCAATCGGTGAAGCAATTGTACCATGAGGCATTAAAGACAGTTTGCCCACTGACGATTCTTTTCATCATGGGGCTTCAGATTGACCTAGTCTTTTAAAACTGAAGTTCTATCTAGAGAACTCCTTAATAGCGGTTGGTTCTGAATTGGTTGAGCATGACTGTAGGAGCTTTAGAAACTTAGGCCTTCGACATGACCTCGGATAAATGTACCAATGGGTGGTACTTTAGAGTTCGTATAATAGTTGGAAATTCAAGCTACCAAATTGAATGATAACTCCAACATCTCCTGTGTTGATGATGATATTGGCTAGATAGATGTTTGCACCACGCCCTAGCTGGACAGTGAAAGGAGTGCTGTAGATCCATTTGCAAAGTGAAAGATGGGGATTAGTAATTAGTAATTATTATTTCACCATACTTTCAAAATGCAGAGGTACTACGGAATAAAATAATAGTGTAGTAAAGATATACTCTAGAATAATTCATTGACATAGAGTCTCATACATTAGTAATTTGAATTTATTACACATTTAAATCACCATTTTTTTTTTTTGAATTTTCAAATATTTGTTGCTACTATATGACTAGCCAAAGATGAAAGAGAATCATATCCCTAGCGGAGTCACCAGAAATCAGTGGGCTCCAAAATTTTTCACCGACCTCTCGACATATTGAAGAGAGTGTGATTTAAAATGTGTTGTGTAATTTTGTAGATGGAATAGTATATAAGACACTACCTAGAGATTTCACCCTCATTTTGTGAGGACTTTAGATCTGGTTCTAGGTTTCTATAGGCACAAGCACCTATAGTTAATTACCCCTCTCAATGCGAGAGAGAGAACTTTTGATTAATCATTAGATCGCTAAATGCATAGCATATAGTAGTAGCATGTGGAGTTTTGAAATTTAGAATTTATGATCATCATTTTAACTTAAAGTGGATGATTGGGGGAATGATGATATGCCCGATCTAGATCCCATGGTTCTGTCATCCCGGGTTATCGTGGTCCCTAGTCTACTTAGTCAGAGGAGGTAGTTGACTAAGTCTAAAAAGATCCTTATCGCAACACACATGTTACATCATCCAAGAAATTCTTGTAGACCTGGGGTGGTATGTCTAAGGAGATAGGCTTAAGTCTACCTTAGCTGACATAGGACTTTTTTTCTCTATCAGGTATATCCTATGATTCACAACTCAAAAGATAGATCCATTGGGGAGCATACAGGCTACGGTCGTGATCATAATATAATGGTTCTATTTGGCGGGAACCATCCGATCAAAGGACTCTGGTCATAACTGTATCATATGTGGAACCTACTGCCAAGCTACATAGTTAGAGGACATGGGCCACATCCTTACTAGTGTGAGATTGATTGAGAGTGAACATAATAGAACACTTGATTTGGCATTGGGTCATATGTGAGCTAGAGTTTTCTTAATTTGTTACCTTTAACAAATAGTTGCGGAAGGTAGATTGAATTTTAGCTTTAAGTTTTTAGATATTGAATTTCATTTAAGCATTTTCAGATTGATACTTAGTTTGAGTTAATTTGATTTAAAATTTGAATCACATTTTGAAGGAAGTATCCCCTCCGGTTGAAATCACCATTCAACACAACCATCATCGGGGTAGTTGATTGATTGAATCAAATATATTTCAGAACTTTAGATCTCGTCAACTCTATTTAGCTCTAAGAGGATCGATTTACTTCACATGATAAATTAGCTTCTATATTTTACTAAGTTGAAATTCTTATAATAGATTTTTAGATTTTGTTAACCCCACCCAGCCCCAAGACTAAACGAAGCAACCCACAGAAATCCTCGGACACTTGAATCAAACATTCAAAGATAGAGGCCCATATGGATGTATTTAAGAATGCCTTAATTAACTCTTGTTGCTTGTAATGTTATCTGAATTTGTAGAATAAATTGATATAATATTTTAGTAGATATTTTGGATTAATATTGAATTACTTTCTTTTATCCCAAGTTGATTAGTCTTTGAATATTCAATAGACTTTTGCTTATGACAATTCTCAAATTCATCACCAACTATACTCAATTTCTACTTGATCTAATTCGAGTATTTGAAAAGGTGATGAATATACTTTAAACATTTTTCAAGGATTCATCGCTTACGCTTATTAGCAATCATTCGATCTCATGGAAAATTTCTGATGAATTCTTTAACTTTCTTCAATTTATTTGAGTATATTTGGAGAGTGTATTTTCATTCCAAGAGGCTCTCTTATGCTTTGATTTAATATCCAATTGAGATTCTTACCTCATTTGATATCAGGCCTAATTTTCAATTATTCATTTATTTTTATGATTACTTATTTGTGAACTCAACACTTTGAGTATTCAATAAAAACTATTCATATAAACAAACATAAACTCCAATATCCCTAACTCCTCATTAGGTTTCATACTTAGTGAATGACTGGACTTCAAGTTTTGTTATAACCCCTTTATGAATTTAACACTTAACTCCTTCCCATCTCAGTTAAAACTTGTTTAGTTCTCCCTCCCTTTTTCTGTTTGAGAAATTTGGGAGAACATAGACTCACTTACTTAATTTTTCTTTTTTGTAAGAATGGGTCCTTCATTACTCCCTCCAATCTCTATAAATAAGGTGAAGAGGGGGTCTTTCATTTCATTCCACTTTGTTTGAGAAGTTGTATTGCCTTGGAGTCTGAGGGGGGCGGGAGAGAATCTAATTCCATTTCGAGTTAGTGTTTTATATCTTTCAAACTTTCTTTAAGTATTCCCCATCTATTTTTTTATTTAAGGCTTATCATTGTATTTATTATGCATTTCTTATTTAGTTTTAAGCTTAGATGATTTCCATTTTAATTTGCTTAAGTCTAAAATTTTAGTCAAAATAAGAAAATGTGATCTAATAGATTTGGAGGTCTTCCGTCCCGATGAGCATGATGGTTGGTGTTTTAACACCTCGACTTTTCATCTCGCCACGATATGAGCATGACTCAAACCTCAAAAGAAACACATAACATACAATCCATACACATAATATTTCCTCTTTTATAGATTCAAACTCAAGTCTATTGCACATTCACCAAAGCTGAGGGAGATGGGGAGAGATGAAAACCAAGAGAGGAACCTGCCCGATGACGATGTTCCTCTTTGGCTATAGCAAAAGTAAAGGTCGGAAGGAGACAGAGAAGGAGACGCCGAAAACCAAGAGAAGAACCCCCCTGATGATGGTGTTCTTCTCCAGCTGTGACAAAAGAAGGGTTAGAAGGATGAAAATCAGTGGATGTGTGTTTAATTTGAAGAATGTTATGCTCGCTGTTTTAGGAAACGGATCAAAAAGGGGGAAGGGAGTTTTCTGCCAAGTGAGGATGAGGGAAAGAGGGAAATTTTGGATTGGAAGAAATGAGGGGAAAATGGAAGGGGAAGGGAATTTTTGGTATAGAAGAAAGGAGGGAAGAGGGAAATTTTGGATTGAAGAAATGAGGGGAAAATGGAAAGGGGAGGGAATTTTTGGTTTAGAAGAAAGGAGGGAAGAGGGAAATTTCGGATTTGAAGAAATGAGGGGAAAATGGAAGGCGAAGGGAAGAGGAAGGAGAGGGAGAACCTTACCCTTGCTTGCGTGAGGTTTAGACAAGAGAAAAAAATGGGCTTTGCGGCTTGGATGAGAGAAAATGGAAGAAGAAGAACCCTTCTCCTTTCACTGATGGAAAATAGTCATGGAAGAGGGGGGGAATCAAGAGTGAGGAGATTGAGAGCTTTTCGCGTGCATGTGAAGGAGGGTTTGAGTTGTGTGTGAAGAAGAAGATTACGGGTCGGGCGAGGGATTAGGGCCGATTTTAGGGATTTAGGTTAGTTAGGATTAAATTAGGGCTTTTTTATTAATTTTTTAAATGTCTAATTAGTCTTAATATAAATTTCACGCCGATAAGATCACATAGTTAATATATATATCAATCTTAGGTTATTAATATTACGACATAGCGACAGTATTTTATGATCGAGGCCATTTGCTTCAAATTGATGTTAAATTGGGTCAATTTTCTCAAAATCGTCATCACGACTCGATTTTACACAAACTTATCTAAATTGAGTGCGAACAGTTTTACTTGATAAATTTTGATGTTTTGAAACTAACAACACAATCAATTTTATGAACGGAGATTGTTTGGTTTACGTTGGTGCCTCCTGACCTCGATATGGATGTAGGTGCATTGACGACTCGAACGCTTGATGGTTGATCATCGATATATATATTTAAATTCAGTTTTGATTACAACACAACGACAAAGTACGTTCATCAATCAAAGATAATTTCAACTGATTTTGGCGACGTTCAGTGTATTTTAGCCTCGATTTGCATGCTATCATTTCCAATCATTCGACATTCGTATAGACCCGTCTGAACTGATCATGGATAGTCTCATTTGGTAGGTCTCGGCGTTTCAAAGCCAACGATACAACCAAGTTTATGAACGGAGATTGTTTGAACATTATCGCAGTTTCCCTTCCCATGTGTGTCGGCACATCGACAACTCGATCGCTTAATCGATTGATCGTTAGATTATGCAATTTTTATATTCTCGATTTATGTTGAACATAATGGAGGAACGTTCATCGATTGAGACCATTTGATTTGTGATGTATGATTCTCGACTCGATTTGTTCTTTCGGTAAGTCGATAATTCATTTTATAAACTCGATTCGACTCATGTGGTATATATGGAGGTCAACACACTCTTATGAAATTTTCATCAAAAAATTTATATTCTATATTAAAATTATGAAAAAATTTAAAATTTTTCATGCGAATCTCAAGCTTCGATAAAAAATATTAATAGTATTTTTGAAGCCATTAACTTGTGCCCCAATTAAAAAAAATTTTAGCTCTCCTCTTGAGAAATAATGATAACATATTGATAATTTTATAATAAAATATTAATGTTCTTGAGAACATTTATAGTTTATAATCAACTCATGAAAGATTTGTAAACATAGTCAAATTCTAAAAAAAACAAAAAATGTGTGCAACAAACTTGATAATAATGAGTAGCAGTAGATGCATCTAGGGGCAGAATTAAATATAGTTAAGGGAGGGTAATTATCTCTCCTCAATTTTTTTATTTTTTTTTTATATGAGCTAATTAAATTAATCATTTCTCTTAAAACTTTATCGATTGCTCTCTCTCTAAATCAACAAATATCATATATAGACCATTCTTATTCTCTTTGTACTTCTCCATCAAATCTCTTAACAAATGCATAGCATCCATATCACACACTTGTACATCACATTTATTCTTAAAAATAAGAACTAATAAACTGTTTCTCCACTCATCTCACATCTTTTTAGCCTTTAAAATAATACTAAAGTGATTAATTAGCCAAATATTTCAATGATATCCTAAGCTTTTTTGCCCTTCTATTAGAATATCATCAACTCTTATTGTTTTTCCACCTTTTATTTATTTAAAGTCTCTCTAACTTGAATTTTACTATTAAAATGATAAAAATAAAAATCTCTATTTTATTTAAGATATTAAGATCACTGAAATCAATCATATTCTCATAAACTTTATAAAAAAACTTATCAAAATATCTCGTTCACTTATGTTGAATGTCTCCTTATAAGAAAAATACCTTAGAGTTTTTTTTTTCCTTTATGCAATTCACTTGAACTAAATCTTTATTTCTTCTTTCTCTTCACTTGGGTAGCCTATACATATATCTCTTGTCTTCTTTAGTATCTAATATATTATACAAATTATTAAATGCTAAATTCTTTTTAAATGTGCTTCTGCTACTAAAGCCAATAGCTATGATGAAACCATTGAGGTTATCACTTCCCTAAATTAATCTTTTCTTGTCATAAATGTGCTTTCTTTTTTTGTCTTTAGCCAATCATAAGTGGTACAGTAGGGTTTGTTATTGATTTGAGGCAGAGCTTGCAGGTGATGTTGTGTTGTATTAATTTAAAAAAATAAATTAATTAATTGTTGCGTGCTAGAAAACGGTCCTTGAGAGTGAAAGTTTACTTGCGATTAGTAAGCCACACACGGGTAATTAATGAGAACAAGAGACACTCAGAATTTTAGCGTGGAAAACCTCAAGAGGGAAAAACCACGGGCTAGCCCGAGCTTATGTATCTGTTTGAGTACAAAGTCTTCATTCTGATTCTGAGAATTGCATATGAGAGAGGACAAGCGTGTAACAATGATCGAGGTTGTAATAGTTCTTGGGTAATAGGTGGAGATCGAGGGGAAAATTAGCGATGATGGTGGTTGATGATGGCATTCGGCGGTGTGACCTTGCTTGGAGGATCTTGAGCTTCTTCTTCCTCCTTGCTTGGCTTTTCCTCTTCTTCCTTGTTTGGATTCTTCCTCTTCTTCCTTGCGAGGTGTGGCGGCAGGATCGGTGGCGGTGGCGGCGGTGGTGGTTAACGACAGTTGGCGGTGGCTCCTCTTCTTCACTTGTTTGACTCCTCTTCCCACACTCCCCTTCATGTGAGGGATAGAGTTCTATTTATAGATGGGAGGAGGCGTTTACAATTTATGCAAGTGGTACCACTCCTCTTGATGGACGGCTTAGAATGGTTCCTTGATCATTTGATGTATTTTGAGCATTTGGATGCCCAAATGAAGTCGAAATTATGAGATCTTAGGCTCGTTAGATCCGCTCGTCGAGCCTTCGATTTGACTATAAACACTCTATATTTAAGAGCTATTTTGGGATGTAATTGATATCCCAAAGATTCGAATATTTCAAGTGCTTAATCTCGATCGGTCTTGACTTCAGTCTTTTGATATTAAGATTGGACTTTGATTAGCGGTATTTTGAGCACCATATCGGTTCTATTTTTGGATGAGATTGTCTTAATCATCCAAAATATATCATCAACCCAATATATTTCAAATATTCATATAAATCAGATTACGATTATGGAAGCAAATCGGTCTTTGGCATGAGATTCGAGGTTATGAATTTATTTGGATGCTCACAAGTTTTTGGGCATTTTGAAAGTAGGCGCAGGCGCTTATCGGCACCGGCTTCTCGGCCATTCTGGCGTCTTGGCCTTGTGCATGGCCAGCGCGTATGTGAGGAGTTCAGCAACATGGATGGGGGCCCATCAGGTTACTTCGACCTGGCCGGTCCTTGAGCAGCCGCTCTGCTTGGTCGCATGATGAGCAACCTTGGCCGTGAGTGTCATGGCTCTGGTCAGGTGAAGTCGGCGGAGTCAGCGTCAGCGAGCAGCGTTAGTCAGTCGTCGACAGTCCGGTCATGGCGGCAGTTCAGTGTATGGCGGTCGGTTGGTCATGATGGCCCGGTCAGATGATGTCAGCGGCAGTCCATGTCAGCAGTTCGAGCCATGAACGTCTTGTGCCTTGTATAGCCGCCCTTGTATCTGCCCAGCCATACTTCTGTGTCACGGCCAGCGTAGTATGGCCATGAACTGCGGGGTTAAGGAATTTAATCTCATTTTTGAGGTTTTTTTCTTTTATCCTTGTGAGGGCTATAAATACCCCACAGGTGAGGAGAAAGGCATACCTTTCTCTCCTTTCTTCTTGAGTGAAAGTCCTTTGGTGGCGTCGAGGAAGCGTCAGACCTGCGGTCATCTGACAAGCTCAGTTTCTCCACGAAAGGGGTGTAAACTAACTTTAATCGGACCGGCCAGGGGTTGAAGCGATCAAGACCAGCGTTCATCACGAGGCTCCGGTTTCTCCCGAAAGGGTGTAACCTAGTCGGACCGGCCGGGATTGGGCGATCAAGACCGTAGTCATCGGCAGGCTCCGGTTCTCCCGAAAGTGTAAAACTAACTAGTCGGACCGGCCGGATTGGAGGCGATCAAGACCGTAGTCATCTGACAAGGCTCCGATTTCTCCCGAAGTGTAAACTAATTAGAGGGGATTGGGCGATCAAGACCCAGGTCATACAAACTCAGTTTCTCCCGAAGGGGTAAAACTTGGTCGGACCGGCCGGTTGAAGCGATCAAGACCCGTTCATGCGACAAGACTCAGTTCTCCCGAAAGTGTAAATAACCTAGTCGGACGGGATTGGGCGATCAAGACCGTAGTCATCTGACAGGCTCAGTTTCTCCCGAAGGGGTGTAAATAACGTCGGACCGGCCGGATTGGAAGCGATCAAGACAGTAGTCATCTGACAAGGCTCGGTTCTCCCGAAAGTGTAAATAACGTCGGACCGGCCGGGGTTGGAGGCGATCAAGACCTGTCATCGACAGCTCCGGTTCTCCCGAAGGTGTAAAAGTAACTCGGGGGGGTTGAAGCGATCAAGACAGCGTTCATCGACAGCTCGGTTCTCCCGAAGTGTCTAACGACCGACCGGCAGGATTGGAAGCGATCAAGACCCGTAGTCATCGCGGCTCCTTTCTCCCGAAGGGGTGTAAACTAACTTCGGACCGGCGGGTTGGAAGCGATCAAGGCGTGTCATGGCAAGCTCGATTTCTCCCGAAGTGTAACTAACCGTCGGACGCGGGGTTGGAGGTGATCAAAGGCCCGCGACGTGGTTCCGGTTTCCGACCTCGTCTGTTTCGTCGTGGATCGTCACGGGTTGGGAGGAGATGAGCCACGATGCGTCGGATTCCGTCCGACCTCGTCGGTTCGTCGTCGGATCGTCACGGTTAGCGATGAAGGCCCACGATGCGTCGTGGTTCGGTTCGGCCTCGTCGATTCGGCCGTCGGATCGTCAGGTTAGGAAGCGATCAAACGATAGTCGTGGTTCCGATTTGCCTCGTCCGGTTTGGTCCGTCGGATCGTCAGGTTAGCGGTCAAAGGCTTACGTCGTGTGGAGAGTTTGACCTCGTCCGGTTCAGGCCCGTCGGATCGATGCGGGTTGGGCGTCAAGCCGAGTGTTCGGCGATCGTCGGTGCCGTCGGATCGTCGTCAGGGTTAGGAAGCGACAAGATTGACGTCGTGGTTGTTGACCTCGTGGTTGTCCGTCGGATCGTCAGTGAAGGCGGTCGAGATGCGTCGTGGTTGTTGGCCTCGTAGTTTGCCCGTGGCGTCAGGTTAGAGGCGATCAAGCCGATACTTTGTTCCTTTTGATCGTCCGGTTCTGCGTATGGATCGTCAGGTGGGCGGTCGAAAACGATGCGTTGGTTGAGTTTCCCTTTAGTTTTGCGTCGGATCGTCTCGTTAGAAGGCGTCAGCCGGTATCGTCGTGGTTCCGGTTTGGCCTCGTCGAACCGTCCGGGTTAGGCGATCACCGGAGCGAACAGCGAAGATGCTCGATGATGGTGGCCGAGGAATGTCAGCGGCGATATGGTGACAAGCGATTACGGCTATGGTGGAGCGTGGCGATAGTAGTCGGAAGCGATAAGGCGGCGTAGTCGGAAGCGATGGCCGGCGGCAGTAGTCAGCGTGATAAGTAGTAGATGGCGCGGCATAGTTGGCAAAATGGCAAATAGTCGGCGATGCGGCCGCGTGATCCGCGATGATCAGCAAAGGTGGTGACCAGCGAAAATTGCAGCGATAATTGATGGTGAATAGCCGGCGACAATCGGCAGCGGTAATAGCATCATAATGGCGGCGATGGGTGAAATTCCGGCAGTAGCGATGGTGGCAGCATGGCGGTAGTCGGCCGGCAGCCGGCGAAAAATGGTGGTAACGGCGAATTTGCCGGTGATGGTTCAGTTGATAATGATGTCGATATTACATGTTAGAATATAATTAGATCCGGCGAGGATTTTGACCATCGAGGTTGTTTATTATCGATGGCATTAACATTATTGTGGGTACAAAGTTTTGACCTTTCTAGGTTATTGGCGAATATTATTTGAGCGTATGGAAAGAAGGCGGAATCCTGGGACTTTTGACCTTTATCTGGGTTGTTTGTGAGTGTTTTGCTCGATGACGTTAACCCGTATGGAAGAGGCGAAGTCCACCAAGGACCTTTGACCTTTCACAGGTTGTTAGTCGAGTTTTACGATGGCGTTAAGTATGGAAGTATGAGTGGGAGTCCACAAGGGCGTTTGATATCTTTTGTTAGTCGAGTTTTTACTCGATGGCGTTAACTTTATGGAAGGTGGAAGTCCCAGGCGTTTTTTTATGAGGTTGTTAGTGATTTTACTCGATGTGCGTTAAAAATGGTCAAATTTGAATCCAGTTGAGTAGTAGCGGTGGCGGCAGCATGGTAAAGCCAGCCAGAAAGAAATGCGATGCCGCGGAGTCAGCGATAATTCAGCGGTCAGCGTAGTGTCACGAAGATCCGCGACAATATGGTTCTCGGCGAATGGTCAGCGGCGGCTGAGCGGCGAGAATCGCGTGAGCGTATGATCCCCTTGGATGACCGTGACAATAGTGATGCCGCGAAAGATTCCGGCGATGTGCAGCGATAGCCGGCGGTAAGCGATGATGTTGTGGCTGGCGGCGATATTACCCATCGAGTTGTTTTGTCGTGTTATCATGACATTAACATCGGAGTATGTTTAGTTGACCTTTCTGGGTTGTTTGTGAGCTTTTGCTCGATGACATGTGGATGGAAAGATCATGAGTCCAAGCGTTTGACCTTTCGGTTGTTTGTCGAACTTTTGCCGATGATTAATGTCGGAATGGGAGTCCACGGGGCGTTTGACCTCTGGGTTGTTTCGAGCTTTTGCTCGATGACGTGCTGCGTGGAAGAGATCAGGAGTCGGCGTTTTGACCTATCGGTTGTTAGTCGAGTGTTTACCGATGGCGTTAACTATAGTGTGGAGATTAGGGCATTTTGACCTATCTTAGGTTGTTAGTCGGTGTTTACCGATGTTGGGAAGATTCGAATAGTTGTATGAGCTTAGCGAGTTGACTATTGATCTTTGCCTTTTCATTGGTGTTCGACTTGCTTATCTTTTGAGATTAAAGTTGTTCGGTAGAATCGGAAGGAACAAAGTTTGATGAATCTTCATTCTTAGCATTCTTTAAAAGCTTGAATGCCACCTCGATGGTGGTTTTGATCTTGTTAAAACTTGGTGATTCTGAGATGAAATAATGAAGGTCTTCCCTGACGGCGTAAGCATTGCGTGCTAGAAAACCAGTCGCGGTAGAGTGAAAGTTTACGCCTTAGCCTTGTCGATTAGTCCAGCACACAGGTAATTAATGAAGCGAAAGAGACCTCAATTTTAGCGTGGAAAACCTCAAGAGGGAAAAAGCTTGATAAAAGCTTCCACTATGTATGTTTGAGTACAAAGTCTTCGATTCTGGATTGACATATGAGAGAGGACCAACAAGCGTGTAACAATGATCGAGGTTGTAATAGTTGCGGTAATAGGTGGAGATCACGGGGACAATTAGCGATGATGGTGGTTGATGGCCCGTCGGCGGGTGACCTTGCTTGGAGGATCTTGAGCTTCTTCTTCCTCCTTGCTTAGGCTTTTCCTCTTCTTCCTTGTTTGGATTCTTCCTCTTCTTCTTGCTTGGGCGGTGTGGCAAGGATCGGCGGCGGTGGCGGTGGTGGTGGCGACCGTTGGCGGTGGCTCCTCTTCACTTTTTCCTCTTCCCACTTCTTCCCCCCCCTGTGAGGGATAGAGTTCTATTTATAGATGGGAGGAGGCGTTTACATTTATGCAAAGTCCGTTGCCACTCCTCTTGATCGGACGGCTTAGAATGGTTCCTTGATCATTTGATGTATTTTGAGCATTTGGATGCCCAAATGAAGTCGATTATGAGATCTTAGGCTCGTTAGATCCCTCGTCGAGGCTTCGATTTGACTATAAACACTCTATATTTAAGAGCTATTTTGGGATGTAATTGATATCCCAAAGATTCGAGATATTTCAAGTGCTTAATCTCGATCGGTCTTGACTTCGAAACTTTTGATATTAAGATTCGGACTTTGATTAGCGGTATTTTGAGCACCATATCATTAATATTTAATTCAAAATTATTTTAAATGTTCCTTTTTAGGATAATTAATTGTGTCAATTAGAGGGAATTGATTTACTTGTCCCGAGTATTGTTAACAAATTCTTATCTAGATTGATAACGTGTATTCTATATGCCCTTTCTATACATATATTACATATTTATTACTGGATATATTAAATTATATCTTTATATTTAAATTTGAAAATAATAATGCATATGATGTGATATTTGTATGTGGGATGAAATAATTATAAATTTAAATCATAATTGTGTATTGTGCTATGGGATAATTAGTCGTTAGATATATTTAAAATTAAAATTAAAATTGTCATGTGATAGATTTTAAGTTTTGAAATCATATACATTATTTTCGTATATATAAAAATTCATTTCAAACAGAGTTTTATAGTAATTATTTTATAAATCATAGTCCTTATCTTGTTAGAAAATATTTTTGACTAGTTAAGATGTATGAGAGTATCTAACTCAATTTTGATTACTTTTGGCTCACTCCTTATCTTAGGATTTTAGAGCTAATGATTTAGCTCTCGTACTTATAAATGGTTGATTCATTCAATTTGAAACTCCTATGTGTCATGATCTTTTCATCTTGGTTGGGCAAAGTTCAAGACTATGTGACTCTTATAATAAATCATTGAGAATAAGATGAGTTATGACACAATTCGCCCTAACGTGGTAGTTGAGAGCTTATTGACTCATTCAATTTGAAACTCCTATGTTTCATGTTCTTTTCATCTTGGTTGACAAAGTTCAAGACTATGTGACTCTTATAATAAATCATTGAGAATAAGATGAGTTATGACACAAGTCATAACTAGTGTTGAGAGCTTATTGATTCATTCAATTTGAAACTCCTATGTTTCATGATCTTTTCATCTTGGTTGGCAAAGTTCAAGACTATGTGACTCTTATAATAAATCATTGAGAATAAGATGAGTTATGACACAATTAACGTAGTCGTTGAGAGCTTCTTGATTCATTCAATTTGAAACTACTATGTTTCATGATCTTTTCATCTTGGTTGGCAAAGTTCAAGACTATGTGACTCTTATAATAAATCATTGAGAATAAGATGAGTTGACACAAGTCAATTGACTTCGTAGTGAGCTTATTGATTCATTCAATTTGAAACTCCTATGTTTCATGATCTTTTCATCTTGGTTGGCAAAGTTCAAGACTATGTGACTCTTATAATAAATCATTGAGAATAAGATGAGTTATGACACAAATTCTAACGTGAATTAATTGAGCTTATTGATTCATTCAATTTGAAACTCCTATGTTTCATGATCTTTTCATCTTGGTTGGAAAAGTTCAAGACTATGTGACTCTTATAATAAATCATTGAGAATAAGATGTTATGACACAAGTCACCTAACGTAGTCGGTTGAGAGCTTATCGATTCATTTAATTTGAAACTCTATGTTTCATGATCTTTTCATCTTGGTTGGCAAAGTTCAAGACTATGTGACTCTTATAATAAATCATTGAGAATAAGATGAGTTATGACACAAGCCTACTTAGCAATGAGAGCTTATTGATTCATTCAATTTGAAACTCCTATGTTTCATGATCTTTTGCATCTTGGTTGGCAAAGTTCAAGACTATGTGACTCTTATAATAAATCATTGAGAATAAGATGAGTTATGACACAAGTTGCTAACGTAGTCGTTGAGAGCTTATTTAATCATTCAATTTGAAACTCCTATGTTTCATGATCTTTTCATCTTGGTTGGCAAAGATCAAGACTATGTGACTCTTATCATAAATCATTGAGAATAAGATGAGTTATGACATCAACTAGCATTGTCGTTGAGAGCTTATTGATTCATTCAATTTGAAACTCCTATGTTTCATGATCTTTTCATCTTGGTTGGCAAAGTTCAAGACTATGTGACTCTTACAATAAATCATTGAGAATAAGATGAGTTATGACACAAGTCACTAACATAATTAGTTGAGAGCTTATTGATTCATTCAATTTGAAACTCCTATGTTTCATGATCTTTTCATCTTGGTTGGCAAAGTTCAAGACTATGTGACTCTTATAATAAATCATTGAGAATAAGATGAGTTATGACACAAAATTCGACTAACGTAGTCGTTGAGAGCTTATTGATTCATTCAATTTGAAACTCCTATGTTTCATGATCTTTTCATCTTGGTTGGCAAAGTTCAAGACTATGTGACTCTTATAATAAATCATTGAGAATAAGATGAGTTATGACACAAGACCTAACGTGAGTCGTTGAGAGCTTATTGATTCATTCAATTTGAAACTCCTATGTTTCATGATCTTTTCATCTTGGTTGGAAAAGTTCAAGACTATGTGACTCTTATAATAAATCATTGAGAATAAGATGTGTTATGACACAAGTCAGCCTAACGTAGTCGTTGAGAGCTTATTGATTCATTTAATTTGAAACTCCTATGTTTCATGATCTTTTCATCTTGGTTGGCAAAGTTCAAGACTATGTGACTCTTATAATAAATCATTGAGAATAAGATGAGTTATGACACAAGTCAGCCTAACTTAGTCGTTGAGAGCTTATTGATTCATTCAATTTGAAACTCCTATGTTTCATGATCTTTTCATCTTGGTTGGCAAAGTTCAAGACTATGTGACTCTTATAATAAATCATTGAGAATAAGATGAGTTATGACACAAGTCAGCCTAACGTAGTCGTTGAGAGCTTATTGAATCATTCAATTTGAAACTCCTATGTTTCATGATCTTTTCATCTTGGTTGGCAAAGTTCAAGACTATGTGACTCTTGTCATCATTGAGAATAAGATGAGTTATGACAGTCGACTAACGTAGTCGTTGAGAGCTTATTGATTCATTCAATTTGAAACTCCTATGTTTCATGATCTTATCATCTTGGTTGGCAAAGTTCAAGACTATGTGACTCTTACAATAAATCATTGAGAATAAGATGAGTTATGACACAAGTCCTTCGTAGTCGTTGAGAGCTTATTGATTCATTCAATTTGAAACTCCTATGTTTCATGATCTTTTCAACTTGGTTGGCAAAGTTCAAGACTATGTGACTCTTATAATATATCATTGAGAATAAGATGAGTTATGACACAAGTCAGCCTAACGTAGTCGTTGAGCTTATTGATTCATTCAATTTGAAACTCCTATGTTTCATGATCTTTTCATCTTGGTTGGCAAAGTTCAAGACTATGTGACTCTTATAATAAATCATTGAGAATAAGATGAGTTATGACACAAGTCAGCCTAACGTAGTCGTTGAGAGCTTATTGTTTCATTCAATTTGAAACTCCTATGTTTCATGATCTTTTCATCTTGGTTGCAAAGTTCAAGACTATGTGACTCTTATAATAAATCATTGAGAACAAGATGAGTTATGACACAAGTCAACCTAACATAGTCGTTGAGAGCTTATTGATTCATTCAATTTGAAACTCCTATGTTTCATGATCTTTTCATCTTGGTTGGCAAAGTTCAAGACTATGTGACTCTTATAATAAATCATTGAGAATAAGATGAGTTATGGCACAAACCAGCCTAACGTAGTCGTTGAGAGCTTATTGATTCATTCAATTTGAAACTCCTATGTTTCATGATCTTTTCATCTTGGTTGGCAAAGTTCAAGACTATGTGACTCTTATAATAAATCATTGAGAATAAGATGAGTTATGACACAAATCAGCCCCTAGTTGAGAGCTTATTGATTCATTCAATTTGAAACTCCTATGTTTCATGATCTTTTCATCTTGGTTGGCGAAGTTCAAGACTATGTGACTCTTATAATAAATCATTGAGAATAAGATGAGTTATGAAACAAGTCAGCCTAACGTAGTCGTTGAGAGCTTATTGATTCATTCAATTTGAAACTTCTATGTTTCATGATCTTCTCGTCTTAGTTGGAAAAGTTCAAGACTATGTGACTCTTATAATAAATCATTGAGAATAAGATGTGTTATGACACAAGTCAGCCTAACTTAGTCGTTGAGAGCTTATTGATTCATTCAATTTGAAACTCCTATGTTTCATGATCTTTTCATCTTGGTTGGCAAAGTTCAAGACTATGTGACTCTTATAATAAATCATTGAGAATAAGATGAGTTATGACACAAGTCAGCCTAACTTAGTAGAGAGCTTATTGATTCATTCAATTTGAAACTCCTATGTTTCATGATCTTTTCATCTTGGTTAGCAAAGTTCAAGACTATGTGACTCTTATAATAAATTATTGAAAATAAGATGAGTTATGACAAGTTAACCTAACGTAGTCGTTGAGAGCTTATTGATTCATTCAATTTGAAACTCCTATGTTTCATGATCTTTTCATCTTGGTTGGCAAAGTTCAAGACTATGTGACTCTTATAATAAATCATTGAGAATAAGATGAGTTATGACACAAGACAGCCTAACGTAGTCATTGAGAGCTTATTGATTCATTCAGTTTGAAACTCCTATGTTTCATGATCTTTTCATCTTGGTTGGCAAAGTTCAAGATTATGTGACTCTTATAATAAATCATTGAGAATAAGATGAGTTACGACACAAGTCAGCCTAACGTAGTCGTTGAGAGCTTATTGATTCATTCAATTTGAAACTCCTATGTTTCATGATCTTTTCATCTTGGTTGGCAAAGTTCAAGACTATGTGACTCTTATAGTAAATCATTGAGAATAAGATGAGTTATGACACAGGTAAGCCTAACATAGTCGTTGAGAGCTTATTGATTCATTCAATTTGAAACTCCTATGTTTCATGATCTTTTCATCTTGGTTGGCAAAGTTCAAGACTATGTGACTCCTATAATAAATCATTGAGAATATGATGAGTTATGACACAAGTCCGCCTAACGTAGTCACTGAGAGCTTATTGATTCATTCAATTTGAAACTCCTATGTTTCATGATCTTTTCATCTTGTTTGGCAAAGTTCAAGTCTATGTGACTCTTATAATAAATCATTGAGAATAAGATGATTTATGACACAAGTCAGCCTAACGTAGTCGTTGAGAGCTTATTGATTCATTCAATTTGAAACTCCTATGTTTCATGATCTTTTCATCTTGGTTGGCAAAGTTCAAGACTATGTGACTCTTGTAATAAATCATTGAGTATAAGATGAGTTATGACACAAGTCAGCCTAATGTAGTCGTTGAGAGGATAAACTTTCAACCAAGAAGTCTTGTATTCAAAATGTCATATATGTACATTATGTATATCAGTTTATGATTAAATTAGTTCAAATATCTCAAAAAAGATGAGTTATGACTTAATAAGGTAAGTTCTCATATGAGAGAGATTATCAAAGCAAGTGAAACTTTAAGTTTAGTCTTAAATCAAATGATTTAAAAAACATAATCATGTAAAAAAAATATAAATTGATTGGATCTCATCTATAAGCATAAGCTATTAGTTGAAAAATGATTTCACCTAAACCCTATACATGGCTTGACTTTGATCCCATTTTTGATTCACTCCCTAATAGTTTAGATAGGAGGGGAATAAAATTAGATATAAATCACTAACAAACACACACACACACACACACACACACAGACATATATATATATATATATATATATATATATATATATATATATATATATATATATATATATATATATATATATATATACTGTCTAATTTAAAAAAAATTAATTTGATATTAATAATTTAATAATTTAGAAATTAATATTTATGATATTAATAATAACTTTATACGAAATTGTTTTCTTCGTATTAATTTTTATCATTATTTTCATCAAAAGCTATTGCTGTTTCAAATAGATGCTGAAGAGTGGTGTGAAGTAAAAGATTTGTCGTGCATCAGTGGATTTTTAATACAGCAATCAAAAAAAAAAAGACGATAACTGACAAGAAGATATATATATATATATATATATATATATTTATTTATTTATTTATACAAGTTTGTATCATAATAATTAATGCCTAAATATATATATATATATATATATATATATATATATATGATAAAGCTACAGTGCTTCTCCCTCAACACGTGAAGACAGGAAACGGTATTTATGCTACAGTGCTTCTCCTTCCTCTCCACCACGTTCAGACAGGAAACGGCTTACTGCTCTTCCTCACAGCCACGTGCCATCCGTTGGCGCCTCTCCTTCATCACGATCATACAGCAAAACGGCTTACTGCTCTTCCTCACAGCCATGTGCACCCGTAACTTCCCTGTACAGGAAACCGGCCTCCACATGCAAACCGTTGGCAGATTCTTCTCCCTAACAGCCACGTGCAGCCGTTGCAAAACCTCTCCCTCTAACAACCTTCTCGTCTCTTCCTCACTACCACGACGGAAGAATTCTCACGAGCTCAGCACCCGTAACTTCCCTGTACACAGTAACTCTATATAAGGATATGCTATATACTGTAATCGGTTAGCTTATCGCAATAAACAATTATCTGCAAGGTACTCTACTCTCTCTTTCTCTCCCTCTCTCTCTCTCTCTCTCTCACTCTCTCTCGCTCCCTCTCATCTTCTCTCTCTAGCTTCCGCAAGCTTACAGAGAAGAGTTTTCCTTCATGGTATCAGAGCAAGGTTCCGGATAAGAGATGTCAACTTCCTCCTCCTCCAACTCGGACAGAACTATGGATACACAACAAGGAATTTTCAGCTCACTAACCATACCTCCATCCCTGAAATTTCTCATAGGGAATATGAAGTCAGTAGCTAACACCACACTTACGGCAGACAACTACATCATATGGAGCTCTCAAATCCAAAAGCTATTCAAGGCAAATGGCTTCATCAGCTTCCTCGAAGGCACTACACACCGTGCCCTACTCAATACTCCCTAGACAACAACAATCAACTCCAACCTAATCCAAACCACAACTTATGGCAACTTATTGATCAAAATCTCTCCGCAGCACTCTACTCGACTATTTCACCCTCTATCCTCCCCTATGTTCTCAATCTAGAAACCTGCTCGGACATTTGGTCTACCTTAGCCAAAAGATTGCAATCGACAAATCTCAAAGTCATTCAACTCAAAATGAGCTTCACCACATATCCCTTAGAGACAAACCGATGATCAAGTACCTCAGAAATCAAAATCGATAGATCAAATCTCACGGATCCAACTTGGATCCAGGGACATCATTCTATATACACTCAACGGGCTGCCACCAACTTATCACGCATTCAAAATAGCTATACGCACAAGAACCGACCCAATCAACGTCGACGACCTCTACTCTCTCCTCTGCAGTGAAGAACTCAACATCTCTACGACCGACAAAGAACTTACCCCATCCATCACCGCTCTCCAAGCCAGGCGAGGCGTGGCGACCCTTACAAACCCCAGAACTCAAAATCAACATTCCCCTCAAGCATGTGGGACGGACAAAAAGCCGGATAAACTATAATAACACCGAATCTCCTCGCTGTCAGATATGCAACAAGGTAGGACACTCGGCTCGAACGTGCTGGCACCGAGCAAACACCACAAACTACCCCTCCAAACCTCCCTCAGCACTTCAAGCCAATCTCACATCTCCTCCCTCCGAATGGATATTGGACTGGAGCATCCTCCCATCTCACCAACAACGGACACACTCCACAATCCAATCGACTATTCAGGTAATCAATCCATCACCATCGGCAACGGCCAATCAACACCCATTTTACATCATGGCCGCATTCTTCCTACACCTACTAAGCTTCTTCTCAAACATATTTTTCATGCACCCCATTTATCTCACAACCTTCTATCGTATCATCTTGCAAAAGATAATAATTGCTCTATCATCTTTAGCCAATGATGTTCATATCAAGGATCGGACAACACATCGGACCTACTAATGGGCATTGTATTAACGGACTCTACTCCCTCCCCAACACCACAGCAATCCAAGCATTCCATTCCGAGAGAACATCCTCCACCCTATGGCATCAACGGCTCGGTCACCCACACAAGGACACGCTCCGACTTGTCTCGCTACAAAACAAGCATCTTCGCATACAACCAACCTCATCTCTCTGTCATGTTTGTATTCAGTCAAAGAGTCATAAACTTGTTTTCCCTAAATCCAATAGTAAAGCGAAACATCCATTCGAGCTTATTCACTCTGATGTATGGGGACCATCCCCAACTATTTCAATACAAGGCTACAAATATTATGTTATTTTTATTGACGATTACTCTCGATTTACATGGATGTTTCCTCTAACCCACAAATACGAAGTAGCCTCCAAATTCCAACAACTACATAAAATGGTGCAGACACACTTCTCCAAATCAATTAAAACACTCCGCGCAGTAGTGGGAATTTCTATCCAATACATTTCATACTTATCTCACCAACCATGGCATTATTCATCAACGAAGTTGCCCCTATACACCCGAACAAAGCGGTGGCGAAACATCGACACATCATTGAACTAGCAGAACCCTCCTCCACGCGTAACCTTCCACCACATTACTGGACGTGGCCTCACCGCCATACACCTCATCAATACCTGCAAAACACTCAACCTCACCTCATCAAGCACTCTACAAGAAAGTCCCCAACTACTCTCACCTCAAAGTGTTGGGATCAGCACCTGCTTCCATCACCCCAACAACTCCAACAAACTCTCCCTAAAGCACCTCTCGCGTCTTTCCCTGCTCCCCAAACCTGGGCTACAAATGCTACAACCCGCTATAATCGTGTTTTGATATCGCCATGTCACATTCCCACACACTTCACATACTCATCCAAACAAACCACAACCAAACCACCATCCACACCACCACTACTCCTAACACCCATCCCTTCTCCTTGTCCAGCGGTCAACACACCAACCAAAACCATCCACCACTACTCAAACAAGAAGCCTCTCCAAACCCACACCACCAAATGGGCATCACTCTGACTCCATCATCCATACACCCAATGAAAACTAGACTTCAGACAGGTCATTGGAAACCAAAAGTCATCCTAGATCTCCTACATCAGCATACCACCATAGAACCCACCTGCTATACCCAAGCCGTAAAACACGCTGCATGGAGGAAAGCCATGTCCGAAGAATTTCTAGCACTCCAACAACAAGCAACTTGGACATTAGTCCCACCACCAGCCAATCATACAATCATAGGTTGCAAATGGACATACAAAATCAAACACCACTCCGACGGCTCCATAGCTCGCTACAAAGCCCGTCTAGTGGCACAAGGGTTCAAGCAAGAATATGGGATTCACTATTTCGAAACTTTCAGTCCAGTCGCCAAAATGCCCACCATTCGTCTCCTACTTACAATCGCACTCCATCATCAGTGGCCAGTCCAGCAGCTAGACGTTTCCAACGCCTTTCTTCATGGCTCCCTCCAGGACACAATATACATGACTCAACCACCCCGACAACCAACTTCCAAATCATGTGTTTACTGCAAAGCTATCTATGGACTCAATCCCTGCAATGGTACTCCACCTTCACCGAGCACCTCAAACAGCTACCACCACAGTACACACCCCGCCCTCTTCTCCTCCTTACATCCAACAACTGCACCTATCTCCTCCAGATGTGGATGACATACTCATCACGGTTCGATCTCAAACTATTTCCTATCCTCCAACACCTCAAATCTGCCACAACCTAAAAGATCGGGCCTCCTCTTCCACCTTTCGAATTCACATACACCAAACTAACAGCAAACTCCTTCTCACCCAAACTGACTATATCACTGTGATCTCCGAATAGCAATGACAAGTGCAAAACCGCACTATTCTCCAACCGAGTCACCGACTCACCACAATGCAACGAGGCAGCCCCCGATCCTTCCGAGTACAGACGCATCGTGGGATCCCTCCAATACCTCACCATAACCCGACCGGATATTGCTCTAGCCGTCAATCATCTATGCCAACATATGCACAACCCACTCACAACACACTCTCAATCACTCAAACGGGTCCTACGCTACCTGCAAGGCACATCCGATTATGGTCTACCCATAACACAAGGTGATCTCAATCTTCAGGCATACTCCGATTCTGATTGGGCCGGAAACCCAACAGACCGACGCTCCACCACCGGATTCTGCGTCTTCCTTGGCTCCACCCTTATATCCTGGAAAGTACAGAAACAGACCACCGTAGCACGTTCCTCCACCGAAGCAGAGTATCGAGCCCTAGCTGCCGCCACGACAGAAATAATTTGGCTCCGTCGTCTAGCATTCGAACTCGGAATTCCAACCGCTCCAGCTACACCATTATACTGCGACAACACCTCGGCAATGGCAATCGCAACAAATCCCATACTTCACGCAAGAACCAAACACATAGAGATAGACTATCACTTCATACGGGATCACGTCGCCGCCAAAGAAATACAGATCCATCACATATCAACCGAAGATCAAATCGCCGATATTCTAACCAAGCCGCTGCCAACCCGCCGCTTCATCCACCTACGCAACAGCCTCACGGTCCAAACATTGGATCGTTCGGCTGAGGGACGCTGATAAAGCTACAGTGCTTCTCCCTCAACACGTGAAGACAGGAAACGGTTTTTATGCTACAGTGCTTCTCCTTCCTCTCCACCACGTTCAGACAGGAAACGGCTTACTGCTCTTCCTCACAGCCACGTAACTGTTGCCTCTCCTTCATCACGATCATACAGCAAAACGGCTTACTGCTCTTCCTCACAGCCATGTGCACCCGTAACTTCCCTGTACAGGAAACCGGCCTCCACATGCAAACCGTTGGCAGATTCTTCTCCCTAACAGCCACGTGCAGCCGTTGCAAAACCTCTCCCTCTAACAACCTTCTCGTCTCTTCCTCACTACCACGACGGAAGAATTCTCACGAGCTCAGCACCCGTAACTTCCCTGTACACAGTAACTCTATAAGGATATGCTACTGTAATCGGTTAGCTTATCGCAATAAACAATTATCTATAAGGATATATGCTATATACTGTAATCGGTTATATCAATAAACAAATCTGCAAGGTACTCTACTCTCTTTCTCTCCTCTCTCTCTCTCTCTCTCTCTCTCTCACTCTCTCTCTTCTCTCTCTAGCTTCCGCAAGCTTACAGAGAAGAGTTTTCTATAATATATATATATATATATATATATATATATATATATATATATTTATAAAGAAGAATAATAATATTTTTAAATGCATATTAAAAACCAGTGTTTCACGGCACTCATAGGTGAGATTCTCAATAAATTTTATCCAGAAACTCGAATGGCATTATCATATCTTTCGAGTCATCTAATCAAAAAAATGTCTTTTATTATGCCTCTTTTGGTGATATTTTAGTTGCCCATTACACTAAATAAAATATTAAATAAATAAATATTAAATTTTAGATATTAAATATATAAGTGCATAAAAAATATGTGATATATATATATATATATATATAAATCTTCTTTATTTTTTATTTTTATTTTATATTATTTATATTTTGTTTTAAAATAAAAAATAATAATAATGATTACTGTTTTTAAAAATACTCAAAATATCTAAAAATTATTTTAAGTATTTTAAAAAAATAATATTATTTATTTTTAAAATAAAAATACTTTAAAAAAATACACAAATCAATCATTGTTTTAAAAATAGCATAAAAATAATAATAATATACAAAAAAAAATTGATCTCGAACAGCCCCTACGGAATCATTTGGGATTACTTGTTATTTTTATATTTTATTTTTTATTTTCACGAACATATTTTATTTGCTTTTTTTAATCCGTTTTTGCTTTTTATTTATGAAAATAAATCAAAATTTATGAGATCGCCACCCATTATTTTGAATATTCATTATATTTTCGTTTCATATTAAAATCTAATTTGTAAACGTCAATAAAAAGAATATAGGACAACGAAACTTTCCGCTAAAAGACGCATCACCCACATGAGTGCTAAAAAATAATCACAGTTGCAAAAATATTTGAACATCAAGTTGCCATCTTTGCATGGAGAAAAATACTTAAAAAAACACACAAAACAATATTATGACATCGCCATCCAATATAATATTATTTAATTTTAAAAATAAAAATACTTAAAAAAACACACAAAACAATCATTATTTTAAAAATAGCATAAAAATCAAAACTAAAAAAAAATACAAAATTAAATATTAGGCTGAAATTTATAGACATGTATCTTGTGATTCATTTTTTAACAACGCTCATAGAGAAACCTTTCTCTGCCTGTTTCTCATCAATTATATATATATATATATATATATATATATATATATATATATATATATATATATATATATATATATATATATATATATATATATATATATATATATATATATTTGATTTCACGCATATCAATATTTTACATATCATCAAATCACTTGAGTAGAGTCACACACAATACTTATAAATCACATAAAACACACGTTTAATATTCATAAAATATACCTTTGATCTATAGATTATATCTTTAGATTGCACATATTCATTCTACTTATGTGATCTATGGTAGGCATGGTTCGTCACCACCAACACATCGACGTTTTCGGCTTGGATTCAAAAATGAGCTTTGCTCTTGTCGTGATCACCTTCTCTTTCAAGAACCTCGCCGCCGTCATCATTGTTGATGCTCTGAGATCACCGCCACTCGTTAGAAGGAAGATGAAGAAAAACACCGAGATCACACGGACAAAACATCTCCTCTGAGAAGCCATACTTTATGATTAATACTGCTATTACAAGCTGGTAGTTCTTGAGAAGGCTTGGCTTGTCCCTCTCTTTATAATGCCTAAGAGCACAAGATGACGTGAATAACTTTTTTTTTTTGTCATATGCCGACAGTATCTTTTTTGCTGAGACATACTTTATGATCGATGCTGCTATTGCAAGTTGGTAGTTCTTAGAAAGTTAGATGTGGCTTGGCTTATGGCCCGCTTTATAGGTATAGATGAGGTGGGGTTCACATGCCCTGCTAAAAAAAATAAAATTTTTAATTTTTTTAGTTTTATAATTTAATTAATTTATATCCTTTCAAAATTTAGATAGTATTTAAAAAAAAACAAAATTTTAAGAAAATTAAAATAGGCATCATCTCCAATTTAACTGTTGAGGATTTGTCCAATTAGACTATTATCATGGATTAAATCATCAATAATTTAAGTTTATAGTTAAATTTATTATTATTTTTATTTATAAAGTTAATTTATTATGCATTTTTTAATAAAATTTTTGTGTAGAAAATAAATTTATATTTTAAATTAATTTTAAAACAAAAATTATTTTTGTAAGAAAACATTTTAAAACTAATTTTATATTGATGTAAAAAAGAAGATTTTATTAAACTTGAAGTATTATTTATAATAATAAATAAATTATAAAATCAATATATTGATATTTATTTCGATATTAGAAAATATTACGTGGTCGCGTAGCTTTACGTTGGACTCAATCCATGGCGAACGTGTCAGGTATTTTTTTTCCCGTTTAGCGGTTATGAATACTGACGGCGTAAAGGGATTATTCATACGCCATTTACTTCCCGGCCACGGCCGTCGTCGTTGGAATGGGAGGAATTTAAAGAAATATATAGAATTTAGGGTTTATGTTAGTTTTTTCAAAAAACGAGCTGGAAGAGAAATAAAATCATTTCCTTTTTTACAAAGAACCATGAAGATGGAGAAGCGTTGAGGAAATAGCGAAATTTTGGATATATTAAATAGAAATTCATCGGTAATGTTTATCGTTTACATTTTTCTCTGGTTTATTAGTGATATTCGATGCTTAAGAGAATATGTTCATTACATTCCATTAGAAACAATTTGGATGCTTTTTTGTTGAATTTTAGTGTTATTTTATTGCACTCTGTACCTCTTTGGAGAGTGAGCATTTAACTTCTTTTCATATTTTGCCTTTCTTGAGATAATGTTCATTATTACAATGGAAGCAATTTGATGGTTGTTTGGATGATTTTTGTGTTTTTTTTGCATATGTACTTTATACCTCTTTGGAGATTTGAGCATTAAGGACTTATTTTCAGTTTATTTTTTTACTTCTTTTGATTATGTTTAGGGTATTCCAATGGAAGCATTTGGAGATTTGGATGATTTACTTTTTGTATCTGTACTCTACTACCTCTTTGGAGTCATCATTTGACCTTTTCAGTTTATTTTGCTTGTTTCTTGAGATTATGTTTAGGGCATTCCAATAGAAATAATTTGATGGTTGCTTGGATGGTTTATTTGGGGTATTTTGCATCTATACTTTCTGTACCTCTTTGGAGTGAGCATTTAGACTTCTTTGCGGTTTATTTTGCCTACTTCTTTTTGATTATGTTTAGGGCATTCCAATGGAAGCATTTGGAGGTATTTGGATGGTTTGGATATTTTGTCTGTACTCTCTGTACCTCTTTGAATATATCATTTATCTTTTCCAGTTTATTTTACTTTCTTGAGATTATGTTTAGGGCATTCCAATGGAAGCATTTGATGGTTGGGATGGTTTATTTGGGTATTTTGCATGTCTCTTACCTCTTTGGAGAACATTTGACTTATTTTGCCGGTTTATTTTCTTTATGTTTAGGGCATTCCAATGGAAGCATTTGGAAATTTGTTTGGATGGTTTCTGGTGGGTATTACTCTGTCTACCTCTTTGGAGGTACAGCATTTGACTCTCAAGTTTATTTTGCTTCTTTTGAGATTATGTTTAGGGCATTCCAATGGAAGCAATTTGATGGCTTGGATGATTTTGGGTATTTTTTTGCATCTGTACTCTGCCTCTCTTTGGAGGTGAGCATTTTGACTTCTTTTGCGTTTATTTTGCCTACTTCTTTTGATTATATTTAGGGCATTCCAATGGAAGCATTTGGAAATGTTTGGATGATTTAGTATTTTGCATATTACTCTCTGTACCTCTTTGGAGAATTTTTGCATTTTTTTATTTTGCATTTCTTGAGATTATGTTTAGGGCTTTCAATAAGCAATTTGATGGCTGGATGATTTGGATATTTTTTTGTATGTACTCTGTACCTCTTTGGAGGTCTGAGCATTTAGACTTCTTTTCCAGTTTATTTTGTCTTCTTTTGATTATGTTCATTATTATGGAAGCAATTTGATGGCATTTGGATGATTTTGGGTGGTTTTGCATATTTTGTAACATATTTTTGTATCTTTGGCGGATAAATGCGGTCAATGAGCGATGACAAAGTCGTGATATCTAATGATCCAAATTTGGGAAACTCCTTGCCAGAATGAAACGGAGCGTATATATCGTGACTATGCACATCAAATTGGCTTGGTTTTGAAGGACCATACTAGTTATTTACAAACTCAAATTGAAATCAAAAATTTTCTATGTGCAAAAGCTGGTGGGAAGAAGTCAGATCTAAATGGCTTAACAAAATTCGAAAGTTGATACAAGCGGTTGTCCGCCATGATTAGATTCTCTGTTGATTTGGAGGGGAATTGGCGATTAAAAAATATACATAAGTCATAATCATTCTTTGGCGAGCACAACGACTACATCTTCTCGGATCCAGATGCATTAGCGATGAGAAGGCGTCCGTGTTGAAGATGGAGAATTTGAGTAAAGCGATGCATTTATCTAGCGAGGAAGTTGGCGGTAGAGAATATCGGGTTCACAAAAGAGATGCTCAATTTTATTGAGAAGAAAAGATCGAGGATTGTGGTGGTAATGCATTATTAATCTGATTGTTTAAGGAAAGCAAGTGGATGGGATGTTTGCATGGGATGTACAAGTTGATGAGTTATTGCTTAGTAAGTTTTTTTGGAGTAATGGCAGGATAGAATATGATTGTTTTGGGGATGTGATAATTTTTGATACAAGCTATCGACTCAATAAATATAATCTTATTTGTGCCCTCTTGTTGGAGTGAATCATCAAAATGTATTATTTGGAGTAGCCTTTTTTATCGAAGAGACAATTGAGTCATTCTCATGGCTAAATATTTCTTGTTGATGAGTGGAGACATCCTATAATAATATTCTGATCAAGATCGGGCTATGGCAAGAGCTATCAAAATTGTATTGCCGCATACTCATCATAGGTTATGCCAATGGTATATTTCAAAGAAAGCTCCTTCCAAGGTTCATTGCTTAGTAATAAGATAGTACAATGAATATTTTATAAATGCATGAGTAAGTGTGACTCAGATGAAGAGTTTAAAGAAGCTTGGTCTGCCATGCTAGAAGAAGGCAATGTACATGATCATGCTTGTCAGCTTTATAAGATTAGATCAAGTGGTCCGCATTCGAGGACTCATTACGCATGGGCATCTTTGCATAATATAGTGAGTCCACAAATAATGTATGTCACAGAATATCTAAACCAACAAGTTCGCTCACAGATTATTTCTTGGGGTTGGAAAAGGTTATGGAGACATGGCATCGGAATGAACATGATGAAGACTTCAAGTGTAGCCAGTCATCGATTGTTCCTGTTGTTAAGACCAGTTCAATTCTAAAATAAGCTGCTATGTTTTATACAAGAAAGGTTTACACTATGTTTGAAGAGGAATTTTTGCATGGAGTTGGAGGCTATCGAACTAAGTCGGATGACACACCATGGAGTATTTGGTGAAACTTAGAGAATAAAAATGCATCAAAATATGGATTGTGCATTTGATAGGACTACCAGAAGTAACTTGTACTTGCAAAAAATTTGAAATGATGGGATTACTTTGTGCCTATATCGAGTTCTTAGTCGAAGATGTTGTGCATTCAGGACAAGTATCTTCTCATGCGATGGTCTACGAGCAAGAGGGATATTTACATTGATAGTGCATACAAAATTAGAGATGTGAAGCACAGATGGAAATACGGCATTATTTTTGGAACCATATAAGTCGATATATCAAATAAGCGTCGAGACGCAGGGATAAGAGAGTGAGGACTATATGCTTGGATCCCTAAAAAATATATGATGATGTCGACTATAATAAGTGAATTCTCTCCCAGGTCAAAGCGGTTAAGAAGAAGTCAACCACGAGATGGAAAAGACATCTTAAAGGATCAGTTAAGCAAGCGTCCAAAGGGTGTTTCCAACTCAAGGCTTAAGGGATATTGGGAGAGATCCAAGAAGAGTAATTTTATTTGCATATTAGTTTTTAGTATTTTAAATATTCTTTGTTAATCTTCAAACCCTACTTTTTTTGTTGCGAAACAAAGTCTGATCGATAGTGTTCTTTGAGCGTGTTTAGTCATAAGTTGCATCACCTTTCTTATGTTAGAGTATTTTTGAGATGCATAGAATATCACATCGATCTTTGTAAGAAATCATCTATGATATTATTCTACATGCGAATTTAACTCGCTCCACAATCAATCGGTCGGTGAAGGGTACACTAAGGCGATGATGGATATTATTTGAAAATATTTTGATGCATGACATTATCAGTTTGTGTTCTTATTTGCAATCTTTTTTTGTAATGCTTTAGAGTCCCAAAGATGACTCTCTTTAACTTAGAGACACACAAGATGTTTAGACTATATTTAGCTAGGGATTTTCTCCTTTGGGTTTGTAGCTCTTTAAGCAATAGTGATTGAGTTAATCCCCCTAGGACCTTGTAATCATTGGGTAAATAAATATGTGTAATAAATATGTTTTGCATCGTACCTCTCACAGTACGATCATTTATTATCATTTTTCCAGTTTATTTTGCGATTCTAGAAATAATGTTCATTACATTCAATTCGACAATTTGAAACTTTGGATGATTTGGTATTTTTTCCATCTTGTCATGTACCTCTTTGGAGGTACAGATCATTTGAGTCTTTTTTTAGTTTATTTTGCTACTTGAGATTATGTTTAGGGCACTCAATGGATCAATTTGATGTCTTGGATGATTTAGGTGTTTTGTTGCATCTGTACTCTGTACCTCTTTGGAGAGAGCATTTAGGCCTTTATTTTATTTGTTTCTTGAGATAATATTCATTACATTACAATGAAAGTAATTTGGGGTGCTTGGATGATTTGGGGGGTATTTTGCATCGTGCTCTGTACTTTGGAGGTATGCATTTAGACTTCTTTTATTTATTTTGCATGTTTCTTAGAGATTATGTTTAGGGCATTCAATGGAAGCAATTTGATTTTTTGGATGAGGGTATTTTTTGTATATGTACTCTCGTACCTCTTTGGAGGTGAGATCATTTGACTTTTTCAGTTTATTTTGCTGTTTCTTGAGATTATGTTTAGGGCATTCCAATGGAAGCAATTTGAATGTTTGGATGGTTTTGGGAGTATTTTTACATTTGTACTCTGTACCTCTTTGGAGGTCGATCATTTAGACTTCTTTTTTCCATTTTATTTTGCTAATTATTGATTATATTTAGGGCATTCAATGGAAAACAATTTGATGTTTGGATCTTTTATGATATTTTTGCATCTTTCTGTACCTCTTTGGAGGTACAGACTTTTATTTTCGGTTTATTTTTGCACTTCTTTTGATTATGTTTAGGGCATTCCAATGGAAGCATTTGAGGTGTTTGGATGGTTTGGTGGTATTTTGCATCATATGTACTCTCACCTCTTTGGAGAGTCTGAGCATTTTTTCGTTTATTTTGCTTCTTGAGATTATGTTTAGGCATTCAATGGAAGCAATTTGATGGTTGGATGGTTTATTTGGGTATTTTGCATCTGTACTCTGTGCCTCTTTGGAGGGTACATCATTTGATTTTTTTTCCGCTTTATTTTGCCTAATTATGAGATTATATTACATTCCAATGGAATCAATTTGATGGTCGCTTGGATGATTTGGTGTTTTTCAGTACTGCATTTGTACCTCTGAGGGTACGAGCATTTAGGACTCTCAAGTTTATTTTGCTGAGATTATGTTTGGGCATTTCAATGGAAGCAATTTGATGGTCGCTTGATGGTTTATTTTGTATTGCATCAGCACTCTTTGAGGGTACATCATTTATAATTATCTATTCCAAAAATTTAGTTGGCAAATTTAATCTCATAATATGGTGATAAAATTTAAAAAGCCTCTTAATCTATTGTATTTACATATTCAAGAATTGAAAATAATTATTATATAATTAAATGTTAAAAGTTATCTCTTTCTGACAAGTTTCAATAGTTATAAGAATTAAATTTTTCATATTGCAATAAAAATACTATTTTTTATAATAGATTAACTTATTTTTTTTGTTTCATCTAAATAAATACAAGCCCGATAAGGTTCAAGTTAATATTCAACTTCATTTCACTCGAGCATGAGCATACTAAGAATACATATGAGTTAATTTTTTAACTGCTTTATTTTCATAATAAAAAATAGCTAACAACAATCATAATCATATTTTAATACATATGAGTTAAAATTAAAATTGTTAAAATATCATGATTTTACAATCAAAATTTACTTACACCAACCACAATAATTTTACAATGAAACTTTAAAAAAAAAGATAATCCCTAATGGCCAGTAATCCCTAATTTAATTTTATGCATTAATTTTATGCATTCTGCTGGATAACATTTATTTTATGCATTCGACTGCATTAATTTTATGCATTCTGCTCATAACAAAATGACCATACCATTTAAATGATTTCTTTTCAAGAATATAGCCCCAAAACCAAATCCATAAGATAAAAATATGATTGAGTAAAATATCATCTGAGTAAAATATGTGAAATCAAACTATATGAAATGAGAAAAGAAGTTACAAAAGCGAGTAAAATATCATCCCGCATCCATAAACCATCCATTCACTTCAACAAAAATTAAGTCTTCAAGCCACCAAACCGATGCATTATACAAAATCTATATCAAACTAAATCCTATTATTCTCTCAATTTGGATTTTAAGTCCCAAACAAAATATAGCGTAGTTTAACTCGCCTCTAAATATATTCATCTTCTTTGGCCAATCCGGTGGTCTACCCACCCACTGAGGTTTATTGATTGCGCTCCATGTATTTGCAGACAAACATTCCGCAATCTATTTTCTTGACGGTATCCCACTCACCATTTCAATTGGCCATTTTGATCGCAAAGACTGCCAAGATCTTCAACAAGTAATTTGATCTGAATAGCCAGAACATAATCTCAACAAGTTGGCCCTAAAAAAAATAGTTAAGAGGAACCAAATTTGAAAACGTTTTACAATCTCGTGAAGAATGCTCTTATGGGTTGGTTTGGGTAATGAGTCAAAAAATACAGCCCTCGACTTCATATGCCCAACCAGTGTCCAGTCGATTATCTATAACCGGTGGTAAGATTAACTACCGACACACCGCCGTATGACATGTTGGATAAACATTTTGCTTTCCGTCTTTAGGCCGCACTGCATAACTCGCAGAAAAGAAGAGATTATAGATTATAGTTTTTATCTAAACAAACAAGAATTGAATCGTAATACCCAACATTCGTGGGGTAACATACCAAATGCAAGCATGAAATGTACAAATAAGGGACATACAGGACAGTAATACTTCTACCAAGAAGAACGCGAAGGCATCAATGTGTCCATCTGAGAGATATTGATGTCAAGAACTCATCGACCGCCTCATGCAATAATGATATTCCCAACCGAATCGTATCACCCCGCAAGTGATAAATATTTTAAAGTGATCTTAATTAAACAATAGGTTATTTTATGTATGAAGGAGTCGACAGGATTGACTTACTTGTCTCAATCGAGAGCATGACGTGTCAATAAGATCAAGCATCGCCAAGCAAAAAATAGCTCGATGAGAACTCAACAACATGAAGTGCCTCGATGGTCGCAAGAAATTATCGATGAAAGAAGTGATGAAGAGCTAGATTCACTATGAATTAAGGATCGATCTACTGAGTATTTTTCATACCTCCGATTGATGCTCCTCCACCACAACGATAGTAGTCTGTGGGTAATCGACCTTGACTGGCTCATCTTTGTGAACCTATAAAAACATTTAGTGAAATCTATTTCTATTATCTCAAATTTAAAAGAAAGTAACTTAATACCTCTCAGCCGGCTTCATCTTGAGTGGAGGCCACCACATCACTTATTCTTGCTCGTGACTTCCGTAAGTGTGTGTGAAGGGGAAATAATAGCTTTCCTCTTCTTATCACCGAGCCACACCATGCTCAATGCGACACATGGTTTGGATCATCGACATGTGAGGCCTCCACAAGAACTTCACCTACAACCCAATGGCTTCCCCGCTGGAAGTATCCAACTCCATAAGCTCGTGGTAGCCTCCACAAGAGCTTCCTCACTGCACCCTCCTGGGGCTTTCCAAGTGGTAGCCTCCCCAGGGGTACCCTCCATAGGGGAAGCTCCTGTGGTAGCCTCCTCAAGAGTTTCCCCTATGGTGACCCCCACAGGAACCTCCCCACACTTGGGGTAGGACCTCACGCTGCAAGAACTTCCTCGAGCAAAGAACCCCAAATCAAGCCCATCCATCCTCTCATCATTGTTGCAAAAAAGATGACATCAGTATCTTTCAAGTCCTCAAACCTGCAAGTATCCTCTCCACCACAAAGTCTGTGGGGTAGAAGAAGAGCTACACATACGGGGAGAATATCGAGGAGAGACATATGGAGACTCGTAATGCACTAATTGGACTTAAAATGGGACCGCTATCAGCTCGACATGTGTAGATGTGTGGGGACACGACCAAGGAGCCGCCTCCTCTAATATGTCCTCGAATGAAAGGCAGACCTGTGATAAACCGATAAGAAAATGTGAAGACATACAACATAAATAAAGACATTCTTATATGAACTAAGTGATATTATTATATGTCACCTGGTTTCCTCCCAAACCAGAAAGCATTATTTGAAACTCTATTTTTGCCCATCGCAAAGATAATGTGGCTGCAGATGGAAATGACGGCTTATGATGCTTATGTCCCCATATCTACAATGAATATTTTAAACAAGAACTTCAACGCATTAAATTACACATTCGGAGATATATAACATACCATCGAAGAGTGACAAAGCCACTCATGTAACCCGCCTCTGTTCAATCTTTGATGTAATAACATCAAATTGGGAAACAAAAGTCCCAAATGGCTTTATTTGTATTCAAGAATCTATCTATGTCATCGTAGGCAATCAATTCTGATGCCACCCTGTAATTGTGATATATAAAAATGATTTTTGACAAAAAAAATATATGTACAACCGCACAAAACCGTACAGAAACGAGCCATCAATTCTCAAGTTGATTCTTATAATCCATGAACCAACTAGTAGCCATAAGATCTCTTTGGCATCCCTATCATCACCGCAACTTCATCGGTGAAAGGAATGCACGCCCACCCAACAAGAAAGCTTGCTTTTATGTCCCAAAGAAGATCGATGTAATGGCAACCAGTCTTGTTTAATGCGGAGTGAATGGAGATGAAGCCTCTTTAAATGTCGGGCTTCATCAAGAAAGCGCACCGCATTATCACGCGTTCTTATATAGGTGATCTGGTTATCATTTTCTGCATGGTAAACTTCAAAAGAAAAGTTAGTATGTACAGATGCAAATCACCCATCAAAACTAAACGAACAGCCTTTAAATGCTCAGCAGAGAGAGGTACAAGAGTAAGCAAAATACCCCTCTCCCCAAACCATCCAAGCAGCTCCTAGATTGCTTCCATTGGAATATAATGAACATAATCAAAACAGAAAAAATAAACTAAAAAAAGAAGTCTTAAATGCTGTAATCTCCAAAGAGGTACGAGAGTATAAATACAAAAAATATCCAAAAATCATCCAAGCAGCCATCAAATTGCTTTCATTGAAATGCCCTAAATATAATCTTGATCAAACAAACTTGACCTTAAATGCTCCTCAGAGGTACAGAGAGTGGTGATGTAAAATATCCACCCAAACTATCCAAATGCTCCTCCATTGGAATGCCCTAAACATAATCAAAAGAAGTAGTAAAAATAAACAGCAAAAGTCAAATGCTCACCTCCAAAGAGAGAGTAGATGTAAAATACCCCAAATAAACCATCCAAACCATCAAATTACTTCTATTAATGCCCTAAATATAATCTCAAGAAAGAAAAATAAAATGAAAAAATATAAATGATCACTGTGAGAGGTACAAAAAAGTGATACAAAATACCCACCAAACCAAACAACCAAATACTTCCATTGGAATGCCCTAAATATAATCAAGTAGGCAAAATAAACTGCAAAAGAAGTCCAATGCTCTACCTCCAAAGAGGTAGAAAAGATGCAAAAAAATACTCAGAAATTATCCAAGCAGCCATCAAATTGCATCCATTAGAATATAATGAACATAATCAAAAGAAAAAAATAAATCAAAAAAAAGGAGTTTAAATGATCTGTACCTCCAAAGAGGTATGAGAGTAGATGCAAAATACCCCAAATAAATTATCCAAGTACCATCAAATTACCTCCATTGGAATACCTAAACATAATCTCAATAAATAGAAAATAAACCGAAAAAATGATAAATGATCTCAGACTCCAAAGAGGTACGAGAATACGATGCAAAATACCCCTAAACCATCCAAATTTTCAAATTGCTTACATTGTAATGTAATGAACATTATCTCTACAATCGCAAAATAAACTAAAAAAGGCCATAAATGACTGTACCTCTGAGAGGTAGAGAGTATAAAATACCCTCCTAAACCATCCAAGTAGCTCTGATTACTTTCCATTGTAATGTAAACATTATCTCAAGAACAAAGTAAAATAAATTAGAAAAGAAGTAAATGCTTTCTAAAGAGGTACAGAGTACAGATAAAAAATACCCCAAATAAACTATCCAAAAAATCTGCTTCCATACTAAATATAATCTCAAGAAACAGTAAAATAAACTGGGAGTTCTTAAATGCTCGCACCTCCAAAGAGGTACAGAGATACAAAATACACCAAATAAACCATCCAAGCAACCATCAAATTGCTTCCATTGGAATGCCCTAAACATAATCTCAAGAAACAGGCAAAATAAACTGGAAAAAAGGCCATAAATGATCTATACCCTCCAAAGAGGTACAGAGAGTACAGATGCAAAATACCCATCAAAAACCATCCAAACAGCCTCCAAATACTTCCATTGGAATGCCCTAAATATAATCAAAAGAAGTATGCAAAATAAACTGACAAAAGAAGTCCCTTAATGCTCTGTACCCTCCAAAGAGTGAGAGTACGCAACAAAAACACCCAAAAATTATCCAAGCAGCCATCAAATTACATCCATTGGAATATAATGAACATAATCAAAAGAAGTAGGCAAAATAAACTGAAAAAAGAAGTACCTAAATGCTCTATATCCTCCAAAGAGGTACAGAGAGTACAGATGTAAAATACCCTAAATAAATCATCCAAGCAGCCATCAAATTGCTTCCATTAATACCCAAACATAATCTCAAGACAAATAAACTGAAAAAAAGAAATGATATGTACCCTCCAAAAGTAGAGAGTAGATGCAAAATACCCCTAAAATCATCAAACAAATTTTCAAATTGCATCAATGTAATAAACATTATCTCAATCGCAAAATAAACTCAAAAAAAGCAAATGCTCACAAAGAGGTACAGAGAGTCTGATGTAAAATACCCCAAACCATCCAAGCAGCCCTCATTGCTTTCATTGTAATGTAATGAATATTATCTCAAGAAGCAAAATAAAATGAAAAAGAAGTCTAAATGCTGTACCTCCAAAGAGAGAGAGTACAGAAAAATATCCCAAATAAAACCATCCAAACTGCTTCATATTGCTTCCATTGGAATGCCCTAAATATAATCTCAAGAAGAAGGCAAGATAAATGTAGGTTCTAAATGATGTCACTCAAGAGAGGTACAGAGTACAGATGCCAAAAAAACTCAAAACTATCCAAATTCCTCCAAATTACATTTGAATGTAATGAACATAATCTCAAGAAACAAGCAAAATAAACTGAAAAATTCTAAATGCTATGTACTCGAGAGAGTAAAAGAGTACGATATAAAATAACATATAAAAAACAACCAATCTTTCACCTGAGAAGAAGTAAAATCCTAAATTCATTCAAGTTCGAATGCATGTAAATACCTCATGTACACCTACAATATCTCAATTTTGATTTGCTATATCACCGGCGTGACGACATCGAGAACGAGCTGTAGAAAAATCCTTCGTCGAAAGAAAGCACTAAAGTTGCGGGAAATGTCGAACGCGATCATCTCGTTCTTCTCTCCGCTTTTGAACGATTACGCGGCGGAAGTGTAAACGGCATCGAATACGCCATTCCTTTACGTAATGTTATGTCGCTAACCGCTAAAATGGGAAAAAAAATACCGACACGCGTCCGGATGAGTCCACATGCTACGCGGACTATGTAATATTTTCTCTTATGGCCCGCTTTATAGGTATAGATGAGGGTCCACATGCCTGCTAAAAAAATAAAATTTTTAATTTTTTTAGTTTTATAATTTAATTAATTTATATCCTTTCAAAATTTAGATAGTATTTAAAAAAAAAATTTAAGAAAATTAAAATAGGCATCATCTCCAATTTAACTGTTGAGGATTTGTCCAATTAGACTATTATCATGGATTAAATCATCAATAATTTAAGTGTATAGTTAAATTTATTATTATTTTTATTTATAAAGTTAATTTATTATGCATTTTTTAATAAAATTTTTGTGTAGAAAATAAATTTATATTTTTAAATTAATTTTAAAACAAAAAAATTATTTTTGTAAGAAAACATTTTAAAACTAATTTTATATTGATGTAAAAAAGAAGATTTTATTAAACTTGAAGTATTATTTATAATAATAAATAAATTATAAAATCAATATATTCAGTATATTTTTTTTTTTTAATATTTTTAATATCAAAAAGATTTGTAGTTGGTGGAAATTTGTCCATCACTTTGTTTTACTTAGTGCATGAGTAACTTGCGTTCTTGAACTTTCATCAGACACGAAGTGATGGAAAATCTTTGATGATTGGAAAAGGTGGCTTCTTTTGTGACTTCTTTTTGTTAGGGAAAGTCTTTATACTATTTTTAATATTTTTTATATTTTATATTATTATTTTTAATATATAAATATAATATTTTTTTATATTTTATATTTTTAATATATATATATATATTTCACATGATTAAAAATGAATTATTATTTATTTTACTTATTTCTTTTTTTTCTTTCTTTTTTAATTTATAAATCTTCATAATTTTTAATAACTTTTATATATTATCTTCTTAATTTATAATATCAAAGTTATTAAAAATTTTGAAAATTTATAAATTAAAAAAAGAAAAAAGACTAAAATAATAATAATAACAAAAAATATAAAAAATATAAATATATAAAAAAATAAATAGTAATTCATCATTAGTCACATGAAATATATATGTATTAAAATTATTTATATATATATATATATATACTTAATTAACTATTTATTAAAAATTATTTATTTATTTATTTATTTATTTATTAATGCATATAAAAAATACACAAATAAAAAAAATTTTATTTTTTTATTATTTTATTTATTAAAAATTTATTTAATTATTTAATTATTTAACTTATTAATGGCTATATATATATATCTATTTATTTATTTAATTATTTATTTATTTATTTATTTATATTCTCTCTCTCTCTCTCTGCTACTGACAAAAAAAAAAAATTCGGCGTGTTTGACGACGACTTGTCACATATGTCATGTAGACTGCTATTTTCATAAAAAAAATTTTTTGATACCTAAATTACTAATTAAAGCTAAGAATATGTCTATTTTTAAAATTTCCCCTTTTTGTTAGTGGATAATATTCCCTCTCCTCTCTCCACTTCCATTAACGCAAACATGATTATGACTATTTATTTTGCATGATTATTCACTTAAAAAAGAAAGCTTGCATACTAAAAGAGAAAAATCAATTATCCAATAATCACATCTTAATTAGAAGATGACAATAACTATGAATTGTAAATTTCCACTTTTGAGAAAATTTATAAATTTTAAAATCATTAGTATAGTAGAGTTTAAATGCATCTAACCAAATGATGAATTTAAACATATTTTATTATTTGTCCAAAGATGAGTTTCATCTTCAAACAAATCAATGAGCCTTTGATCTTTTTTATGCAGTAATGTTGATGTTTGATTTAATGATTGTCTTGTACCTCAATATCGACTTGAGTTTTAATGAACTATTATGCAAAAAAATTAATTGAAAAGTTTGCAGTCACTTTTCAATTTATCGATGATAATTAAATATAAAGCCCTCTTTTAAAATATTTATTATTCATTCATTTTTTTTAATTAATTTATTGATACAATAAATTTGCCCATCGTCAAAAGAGAGATTAGTTTCACCCCCGGTTATAGCACATTCCTCTCTCCGTGCGCCGCCGAGCCGCCCATTGGACCACCTCGAAGCCTTAAGCTGTCGCCTAGCATCTCCTCTCGAGCCGAGTCAGTGGCTCGTGCCACCACTGTAACTTTGTCATTGTTTTCTAACAACCCTATTTTTGAGTCATGAAACTTCTAAAAGATACAATAAAATTTCAATATGTATCTAGAAAAGAAAAAAATTCAATGCATCACTTAAATTGCATGGAGGGTAGTGTTGTAATAATTTTTAATTTAGCTTTCTTAATAATCCTATAATAAGAATTTTTTTGGTAAAAATATAATATTTGCTAATTTGAAAAAAAGAAAATTTTGTCTAACAAAAATTATTATTTTTTAAAAATTAAATGTTTATATGCATATTCTAGAAATTATTATCTGAGGTATCCGAACTAGAGCTGTTAGTTTTAATCGAAAATCGTAAATCGGCTCGATTTTGATCGAATCAAGCTCGATTTGAATTAATCGAGCTGAGCTACGAGCCAAGTTCCTAAATCGGTTATTTAATTGAGCCGATTTCGAGCCCAACCTAGCTCGGTTCGCGAATCGTCTCAGATCAAACTATTAATTTCGTGTTTTAAATGACGAGCGTGATTTAGATTGGAGTGCTGTGATATATCACCGAAACAGTGTTATAAGATTCTTTTCACAACTTGCAAGAATCGCAACCCTACTCACTGTGTCTTTCTAGTTTCTCCTTTGCGGATTGTGGCTCTGCCCTAACCCTCGACTTCGAAACCTCAAGCCCTCAACTCCGACTCTTCAATTCTTTTCTTCTCTCGATCTTCTGATTCTCGATCGGCGTCTCCGTTCGTGATTCTTAAACAATTAAGTTCTTTGTGTTGTGCTTTTGTTATATAATCGAGAAGTTAACTCTTCTGGAAGTCTCGCTAATCTTCGGGCAACAATTTTTGTAAGCTTTTTATGTTTTTTTCTGCATCTATTAACTATATTTCAAATTTTCGATAACGTAAAAAGTAAGCCGAGATTGAGTGTTTTTTCATTTGTTGCATCTATATTTAGTATCATGTGATTCATGTTCTTTAGTGGCATCGAACGGTGACTATTGCACTGTTGTCCTAAATGGCTCATTCGTAACCGATTATTTCTATTAGATACTTTTGCTCTCAATGTTGATCACATAGATTTTCTATTTTTACTGGCTTAGGTAGGGTTTTTTCGAGAATGATGAGAGTTTTATTTTGTTTTTTTGTTTTTTTCATTTTTTGGCTTTCTTGAGTTGCCTTTGGCAGCTTCTCGATTATTTGCTGGTGGCCTTGTGGCTCGTGCAGTGGTGCTACTTGTAGACTTGTAGTTGTATGTTGTATTTTCGATGGTTTGTATTATTTTTGTTGAGCTTGTCGAGGGGTTGTATTGCTGAGATTCCATAATTACATTGTTAGTGGCTTGGTGCAGCAGTGCATTGATACATTAATGTCCCGGATTAGGGAGGTAGTTTAGTTTGCGACTTATTATTATTTTTTTGTGTGGAAATGGGAATGTCCACAATGTTATTATCTTAAGCCAAAAATTGAAACGATATATGTTGGCTATACTCTTAATGATGTTGTGACTATTGAAGCCATTGGTATACTCTTTGTTGGTTGCTAGTTTCTCATTGATACAATGCTGTGGTGCAGTGGTATTGCTTTCAAAGTTTCAATCTTTCACACTCCTAATCGGGACATTGATACTTTGATAGTTTGTGGCCTTGTGGATATGTGATTTTTTTTAAGTTGTAAGTTGTTGACTTGTGGTGTCTAATGTATTCACTAATTTATTGAGGTATTCTATTCCATATATCATATATTTTAATGTACTCTTTGTCATGCGCCAATCTATGTTATAATACATTAGCAATCATCAATTCTAGAAATAATAATAGCCAACTAACGAAGGTATATTAATTTCTTCTCTTAAGGGAGTGTTTGGGAGAGTGGTGGGCTTTCACACCATATCGCTCTCTCATTTGGCAACTGCATTTTAGCTGCATTTTGAAGACTCTATAGAAAAAAAAATTGTGTTTTTAAAGTTGACTTGACTATTTGTGATGGCTTCTAAAAAGGTATTATTTGACTTTTATAATATATATATATATATATATATATATATATATATATATATATATATATATATATATATATATATATATATATATATATATGTATATATATATATATATATATATATATATATATATATACATATATATATATATGTATATATATATAAATAATAGTTTCTTCACACAATTGTTTCTTTTGAAGTAGCTCTACTATTATTTTTTTAAACAACTATAATTGTCCCAAAGATGTCCTAATTAGTTACGGTATATTTTTTCAAGACAAAATATTTTATTTTTGCTGTTAACATTTTAAATTAAGAGAAAAAAAAAAAGAACGATAGAGTATTTTTCAAAAGGGGATTTTCAAATTGGAACAAACTAAATAGATTCAAACTTCAATATTGGTAGCCCCAATAGTATTTGAAATAAATGTTGTAACTTAATATCCTCATAAAAAATTAATGATAAAGAATTTAAAAATTCATATTTTTATTTTGAGATGAATGTCATAAGAGAATAATTAATATTTTTCTTGTATCAAAGGAAGACTCTAGGGCGAGGAGATCCATATTGACTAAAATTTAATTAAAATATTCTAATCTAAATATTTATATTTTTATTAAATTAAATATATGATTTTAAGTATTTCAAGTTCGTGCTAATGTTTGGCATCTTATTATTAATTAAACCATGGCGCCAATTTTATTTGTGAAACCAATTCATAAATACATTGTTTAAAGCTTAACCGTTTAAAAAATGATAACAAATATTTGAATTTAGGATCTATGGTCGAAATCCTTCTATTAAAAAGCACTTAGAATTCAAAATATCCGAGCACTAATGGAAGAAGTCAGAAGTCAGTACTATAGTGAGTTGGTCCTATAGCCCAGCCCATATTTACAAGATGAATAGTGGCTGCTTAGTGGGCCAGTGGGTGAAGAATATTACGCTTCTCCATCTGCTATATAGAAGAGAAACTTCGATCTATTTTTTTTTTTAAAACAGATTTTTTTTTTTTTACTGATTAAAAATAATGGCATAAAACAGTTACAAAATTACACTAAGTCAATTAAACCTAAGATAGAAAATCAAATTAGACGAAGAAAACTAAAAATATTTTGTTTAAGGATAGTTAATCAATGAGCTTAGGAGCCATTTAGGATCACTTTAGGTCCTATTTAAAACCAATTTTATTTTATAATTTAGTTTTAATGTATGTGATTTTATTTTTAAATTCAAAAAAATTAATTACTTTTAAAAGCACTAAAACTAATTTTTTTAATTATTCTGAGTGCTTTCAAAGTAATTATCATCGTCGGCCACATGCAATTATTGATCATTCGTATATAAATGCTCTATAATAGCATCACTCCAGTAATCATTACTGTCACTACCAATATCATAACAACAATAATAATAACAAGCCTTTTTCCCAATACATGAAGTTGGCTGCATGAAATTTTTTTCTCTATTATGCTCGATTAAGTATCATATTCTTATACAAATCTAATAAAATAATGCCATTTTTTATACTTACTAACTAAGTCTTCAAAATTCTACCTCTACACTTCTTAACATAAGCTAAATATAATACATCTACACTCCTAATTAAGTTGGCAAATGATCGACATTTTATGTGACCAAATCATCTAATGTGACTCATAATCTTATATAACCAATTCCAACCTTTTATATATGTTCATTTTGAATTTTGTCTCTAAGAGTAAATCCAGTCATCCACTTGAGCATCCTCATCTCTGCAATACTTAACTTAGTTTTATGATTCTCTTTCACTGGCTAGCATCAAAGCAATTTAGCATTGCAGGTTTCACCACAATCTTATAAAATTTTCTCTTTAGTTTAACTGGTACTTTTCTATCACACAATTGGCCTAAAGGATTCTTCCTCTTCATCCATCTCACTTGAATTCTACTAAAGACATCCCCATTTATTTCACCATCACCTTGAATAATAGACCCAAGGTATCTAAAACATTAGCTCTTTTTAATGACATGATCATCCACCGTCACAACCCCACCACTGGATCTTCTATAACTAAAATTATAGTCTATATATTTGAATTAGATCTACTCAAATGAATTCCTCTAGACTTTAAGGTTGACCTCTATAATTCAACTCTTTTTTAACTCCCTATCTAGTCTTATCTACATGAAGAATATCATCAATAAAAAGCATATACCAAGGTATATTTTCATGTAAATGCATAGTAAGAATATCCAAAACTAAAGCAAAAAAGATATGGTCTTAAAGCTATTCCCTGATGTAATCTAACTGAAATAAAAATAAATAAAAAAAACTCTATCAATTCTCCTTATGCTTGAGCACAAGTAATAGCTCATGCATACATATCCCTAATAACTTGAATATAATCATTATTAACTCCTTTCTTTTCTAGAACTATCCAAAGTATTTCTCTAAAAAATTTATTGTATGCTCTCTCTCTCTCTCTCTCTCTCTCTCTCTCTCTCTCTCTCTAAATCAACAGATATCATATGTAGATCATTCTTATTCTCTTTATACTTCTCCATCAAATCTCTTAACAAATGCATAGCATTCATAGCACACACTTGTACATTACATTTATTCTTAAAAATAAGAACTAATAAACTCTTTCTCCACTCATCTTACATCTTTTTAGCCTTTAAAATAATATTAAAAAGATTAATAAGCCAAAAGTTTTAATAGTATCCTATGCATTTTGGCTTTTCTATTTGAGTATCATCAAGTCTTTTTATATTTATATTTATAAATTTATTTAGTTATTTATATATTTAAATTATATAAACATTTTTTAGTTATATAAATAATTTAAAAATATTTAAAATATATAAATAAATATTTTTTAATAAATAAATAAAGAAAGGAATAAATTATATAAATATTTTATAAATTATATAAATAAAGTAGTATATTATATATATATATATATATATATATATATATATATATATATATATATATATATATTTATTTATATAAGTCTATAATAATAATAATAACAAAATATAAAAAATGTAAAAATATAAAAAAAATAAATAAATAATTTTAATAAATAAATAAAGAAAGGAATAAATATTATATATATATATATATATATATATATATATATATATATAAAATAACTAAATATTTTTTAATATATAAATAACTAAATATTTATATAATTTAAAACTTTTTATTTATTTATTTAACTAATTATATATTTTAAATAAATAAATATTTTTTAAATAAATAAATAGCTAATTAAATAAAGAAATAAATATATAAATAACTATATATATATATACATATATATATATATATAATTACTTTATTTATATAATTTATAAAATATTTATATAATTTATTCCTTTCTTTATTTATTTATTAAAATTTTATTTATATATTTTAATTATTTTTTTAATATTAACAAAATTAATAAAATTATATATTTTAAATAATTATATTAATTAATAAAAATTATTAAATAAATTTATAAATTTATATATATAATTAAAATATTTTTAAATTATATATTTAATTATATATATAATAAAAATTTAATAACTAAATATATAAATATTTAGTTATTAAATATTTTATAAAAATATTTTTAAATTATATATTTTAAATATTTGAAATAATTATATTAATTAAAAAATTAATAAAAACTGTCTCTCTCTCTCTCCTCTTCCTAAAACCACGGAAAAAAAATTTGAAATTCTAGTCGTCTTTACGGACGTCTATTTTCATAAAAAAAATTTTCTCTAATTAAGATTAGGATTATGCCTAATTTAAAAATAACCTATATATATATATATATATATATATATATTAAAATTAAAATATAATTAGTTTAAGATAACTAAAGTTTGGCTAAAAAGTTGAATAGATTTGTATATTAATTTTTTATTGAAAATATCTAATGTTTAAGCAAGTCCAAAAAAAAGTTTAATTTAAATTGAAAACTCATCAAAGTCCATTATAAGTCTGAATTAGTCTAAATCTCATGAGTTTTTGTGGGCTTAGATGGAGAGGCTTCTTTGGGTGGTGAAGATAGATAGCCAATGATAATGGGAAGTGAAGGTCTTGTAACTAGTGAGGTTTATTCTTTTTTCCTTCTTATCCTTGCTGGAAATAGAGCAGTGAAGATGAAGATGACCATGATATGGCTGGCATCTATTACAATGCTTGGTTTATATGCACACAGAATCACAGACATAGAAGACAAAATTCTAGGCTGTTCTACATAGCCCACCTTATCAAAAAGCCGACTTCAATAAAAGTGTTTTCTTATAATATTTGGATAATATTAATGTTACCTTATATGATGAGAATATTTTTTTTTAACTATTAAATTTATGACGAGATTAGTAGCATGAACTAAATTAGAAGCATTGCTTATAAAAATGATTCACCTAAAATAATTGAAGTAGTGAAAAAATTTTAAAGTGTGTTTTCTAATATCACCAATGTGATGTGAATAAGGTTTGAGCTTAGCAAAATTTAATTTATGATTTATAAAGCTTGTTAAGTGTAGAATATTCATTAAAATATTTGTATCAATAAAAAATTTTGCGGAGGCGGGCCGGAGTGGAACGGGCCAGGGGGCTGCAGGAAGAAGGCTGGTGGGACGCGCGCAGTGGGCCGGCTGTGGAGAGCGCATTTGGAGGCAGGCAGAGTGGAACGTGTCGGGGAGCGTGCGGAACGGGACGCGGGCTCGTGGGCTTGTGCAGCGCGGAGGCGGGTCGGTTACAGCGGGCTCGTGCAAGGCAGAGGCAGGTCGGTTGCAGCCGGTTCGTGTAACGGGCCGGATGGATTATGTCGGCGGGATTGGGCAGCGAGACGCGCGGATTGCACCGGCGGGACGGGCCTGAGGCTAGATGCGGGACTCGTGCAGCGGGCTGGGTTGTCGGGACGGGCCGCAGAGCACGGGACGCGAGATTGCGGACAGCGCGGCGGAGCGGGTTGGGCCGTGGAGCGCGGGAAGCGGGATTGCTCCGGCGGAACGACAGGATTGGGCTGCGGAGAACGGGACGCGGGATTGCACCGACGAAATGGCGTGCCGCAGCGGGATTGGGTCACGAGATTGCGTCGGAGCGAGATTGGGTCGTGGGACGCGCGGCGGAACGGGATTAGGTCGCGGGAGGAGATTGAGAGGGTAGAAGGAATTACCTGTGCAGGTTGGAGCCAGAATGTGAGAATGGAAGAAGAGAGAGGAGGTGATATTTTTTCTTTATTTTCTGCAGTTGAAGGAGAGCCCTAAGCAGTTGTTTTTTTTGTGCGGTAGAGAAGGGAGTGGGGGGAACGGTTTTACATGTAGGAGGGTAATTGAGGGATTTTAAATAAATTTTAAATTGATTAAACAGTTTTAATTTGAATTTTATGTCGATAAATTTACATAGTTAATATATATATATATTCAATGTAATATTCGATGTTACGACAATGGTAGTCTTCATGTCGAGAAATTTGTTTTTAGTCGGCGTCAATGGATCAATTTAAATCTCGAATCACGCCGCTTTCAACAACTTGACATTCGCGCAGACTTGTTCGAATTGAGTGTGAATAGTCTTAATTGATAGATTTTGATATTTCAAAGCTAATGGCATAATCAATTTCGTGAACAGAGGTCGTTTGGCTTGCATCAGTGCCTCCTGACTTCAATATACGTGCAAGTGTGTTGACGACTCGATCGGTTGATCATCAAGTCATCCAATATTTATATTCTGACCCGTTTCTATGTTCTGAATGCAATGACAAAGTCCATTCACCGATAGGAGATCGTTTCAACCATTTTTAAAGGCGTCAGGTCATTTCTCGATTTGAGCATTATCGGCGATTATTTAACATTTACGCACTTCGTCATGTGAGCAGGTTTTATTTAATAGTTTTAAATATTTTGAAGCTACATCAATTTCATGAGCAGTCGTTTGGACATCGTCGCACTTCCTGGCTCCGATATGCATGTCGACATATTGATAGCTCGACCGCTTGATCGGTTGATCATTAGATTTGAGAAATATTTATATTTTGACCAATTTTGACATTTTGAATGCGATGAAGAAGTTCGTCATCGGAGGTTGTTTGACTATTTTGAGAGATGTCAGTACATTTTACTCGATTTTACATTATTAGCGATTATTAACATTTACACATACTCATCTGAATTAAGCGTAAATAGTCTCATTTGATAGTTTTCAATATTTTGAAGCTAATTTCTTGATCAATTTTATGAACGAAGATCGTTTGATCATCGTCGTAGCTTCCCAACTCCGATATACGCATCGATATATTGATAGCACGAGCGCTTAATTAATTGCTCATTAGATTTTGTAATATTTATATTTTGATCAATTTGATGTTCTGAATATGACGACGAAGTCTGTTCACCGATCGGAGATCATTTCGACCATTTTCGGTGATGTCTAGTGCATTTTGAGCCCCGATTTGCGCACTGTCACCTCCGAGTTCGTCGAATTTAACTTGTGGGCTTGTCTTGATTTGTGACACATATGAGGAGGTCAACAACCACCTTAGCATAGTTAATCAGATAATTATGAGCCAATGAGATGACATAAAATCTCATAAGAAATTTAAATTTCCAATGCACCTAGGAAGAAATGGACCTAATGCAATTTGACTCATGATTAATAATTAATTAAGCTAAGTGGTTTAACTTAAGTAATTTCAAAATACTCCTCACACATATGAGTTAAATTTTGATTTCCTTAATTGAACTTTAGCTCTTGAACACCTAAGCATTTACCTAAAATAGACTAATTAAATTGCGGAAAGTTTTAGAATTTTAAAAAATTAATTAAGAGGGTAATTAGTGAATTAGCCCTTAACTAAAAGAGGTTAAGAAAGAAAATGAGGTTTAAGGAATAGCTTAGTTAAAATATCCCAAAATTATTCTCTAAACCTCCCATTTACTGAATCAAACCTTAATCAACCTCAATAAAGGATTAAGCCACTAATCAAACCCTTAATTAACCATAATTACATAATGGGGTTAATTAGAAAATGAATTAGCAATTTTCCTAATTAAGCCACCAATAAATCTCAAGAAAATTAGAGGAGGCAGAAGTCATCCCCTAAAATACACTCAAGAAGTTTGAAATTAATTGAATTAATTAGGGTGTAAGTAATAAATTAAGATTTCTAATAAAAGTCAAAATCAGAGAAATGCACCATTCAAAATCCATTAAAACTAATTTTGAATGTTCTAGGTTGAATTATATTTCAATGGCAATTTACCTCATATTTTTTTGATTTTTCTTTAGAGAGATGAATTTAAAAAGTTTAGAGGATTAATTTAAATCCTTAATAAATCTCTTAATCCAAGCACCATGGCTAACTTCGGATTTTACACGCATGTCGTAGCGACCCAGTCGTAGAGCGTGGCGGCACTTTTGTATCCTCCATTCGATCAAGGATCGAACAGCTAGGATTTAACCCGTAGTTTCAAAAGGATAAAATCATATCTAAAGCATGTGTTTAATCTCGGTCGTCCATCCAAAATGTGTGGATGGATGACCAGATATCCATAGCCATGATCCATGGAGAGCCCATGTTCTAGCCATGATCCGCTTGAGCTTGGTTGATGAAATTTTGACACCATCTAACCCAATGGCAAGCATATCTAGAAGTTGAAATCTCATGCCATTAACATTTCTTTCACAAAGGAACACACATGAGTTTAGTAAAAAAAATGTCTAACCTGTGAGGTGATCATTGATTCTTGGAGGAGCTTCGTCTGGTTGTGATGAAGCTTTGGTGAAAGTCTTACCTCTTTAGGTTAAGTGGATATCTCTATAGACCAACTCCTCCTCCTAGTGAGCTCGATTTTGATTGAAGTAGATCTCTCCTTGCCCTTGAAACTTGAGAGAGAGCTTGGGCAAGCTCGACTTGGTCCCCTGAGGGAGTGTGCAAAGAGAATTGACTTGATTTGGTGTGTGGAGAAAATTGGCAAATCCTTGAAGCTCCCCTATTTTTGCTTAAGGGAAATCGAGAAATGGCAACTTCAATCTCCTTCTAGAGAGCTTAGGATCACTCTATAATCACTCCTCTGGCTTCTTATGCTTCAATCAACAGAGTGTCTGCGTGAATTGAATTGAATTAAGGAGTATTCCATAATGGACTGAAGCTTCACTTACCATTTTGATCCAATTGACCTTAGGCAATGGGTTGTTTGATCTGTTAGAGGCTTGCTCATGGTCAATTTGGGCTAAGGAGTGGAATGATAACTCTCCATGTGCTTCAAATTGAGTGGGAGCATAATTCCCATGTGGCCAATTTGAGCCATGTGCTCGATTTTGGCCTTGGGTCAAGTTGGGCTGACCCAAACCCATTGGGGTGCACCACCTCCATAGGGTCTACTTGACCTATTAAAAAAAGTATCGGTATGAAGAGGAATTGACCAAATTCCCCATGGATTTGATCAAAATTTATTCTATGGCCTAGTGGTAGAGTGGTCATTTGGCTGATTTTTGAATTTGGATATGTTGGGTATGTTGAGAAAATAGGTTTGACCAAGTTTCATTATATTTGGAGTTCATTTAGTATGGTTTAGCTCATGTTGACCCATTTAGGTCAAAATGGGTCAAGTTGATCAATTTGTCAAATTGGGTCAAACCAAGGGTTGGAATTGAGTTCATGACCATTTGAAATGTTTTGGTCTTTGGTTTTAATTCAATTTGTTTAGGTTTGAATTTGATTCATATGACTTCATTTAGGTCAAATGGATCAAGTTGATTGACCATTTGACCCATTTGACCAATTTGAGCTAGGTCATGGGTAGGTTTAGGTTTGGTTAGTCATATGAAGTGGATTGATATCTTTGTTTTCAATCAATTTTGGTTAAGTTTAAATTTGGCTCAACATGATCTTTTAGGTCAAGTTGGGTTCATGGTCAATTGGGCTAGGTTATGTTTAGTTGGCCAATTGAGGCTTTGGTCAAGTTCAATAAATGATTTGGAATGAACTTGACCCATTGGTTTCAATCAATTTGGCTTAGATCAAGTTTTGACATTTTGACTTTTTTAGGTCAAGTGGCAATTAGCTGGTTGGCTCAAATGTTGACTTGGTCAAGTTCAAACATAGTTTATGAAGGAACTTAGATCAATAGTTTTAATCAATTTGGCTAAGTGTTGACTTGGTCAACCCTTAGGTTTGACTTGATTTGACCCCATTTGATTGATTGATCATCCGATGATGATTGTTGATCATGATGAGAGGCATAGGTGAGTTTGATTCAATCCAATTTAGTTAGGATTAGAATTTGGCTCATAAGGGTACTTTAGGTCACTTTAGTGAGTTAAGTGGGTCAAATGGCTTGGTCAAATCTTGATTTGAGTTATATTGAACTTGTATATGGACTTATGATTGAAATATAAATCCATTTGTAAGTGGTTTTACGTCAAATGGGTTTTGATTCATTTGAGAATTTCATATTCAAAGGAAGAACATGAATGGATTTGGCTTGATTTTTGAGCTGAGTTTTGATTAAGTGATAGAAGTTTGTATTTATATTTGGATTCATGATTGTAGGGTTGATTGAATCATGAAGGAAAATCAAGAGTTTGGCTTGTTTTGAAGTTGATTTTCAAGATTTTGACTTGAAAGGCTTAGGTTGAATTTTGAATGGATTTGAGTTTGATTTTTTTGGAAGTGGTTTTGATTGTTTGAATTTATATTTCATTTATATGTGTGAATATAAATGAGAATATAAATTTATTATGAAAATTTGATGAATTTGAAGTGATTTGATCATGATCTAGGCTAAGTCTTTAAGAGGAAATTTAAAAAACTTAGGAAATTTTGGAGTAGGGATTTGAATTTTGAGTTTAGATTTCATTGATTTATATTAATATTTCATTTATATATGTGAATATAAATGAGAATATAAATAAGTTATGAGAAAATCTCATGAGTTTGAATTAGTTTGATCATGATTTTGGATAAGTCCTTAAGAGGGAAATTAAGGGACTTAGGAATTTGAATTTTGGATTTAGATTTGATTGATTTATATTTATATTTCATTTATATATGTGAATATAAATGAGAATAAAAATGAGTTGTGAGAAAATATTATGAGTTTGAATTGATTTTGATTTGATTTAGGCTAAGTCCTTATGGTAGAAATTAAAGGCTTAGCAAATTTTTGGAGTTTAAAATTTCATTCATGGGTTTTAATCATGGATTTCAATCATGTGGCATTGAATTGAGTTTGGAGAAAATCAAATAATATTGATTTGGAGTTTGACTTGAAGGAAGGAAGGTGTGGAGTGGTTCAAGCTAAGAATAGGCAAATTTTTCTAACACCCCTAAGGCATGACCTATTCCTATGGCTAACTCTTCTAAGTCTCTAGGGCTAGGTTGAGTGTCCACCTAATCACTAGATGTGTCTTAAAACTTATGTCATATACATTTTGTGTTTAAGGCTCAACATTATTCATTTCAAAATTTTCTTCTTCCAAAGATTTATGTTTTAGAGGATTTTCAAGTTAATTGCTAAGCCCATGACAAGCATTAGATTAGGGCACTCAATGTTATATTTTTATCACATGTATTAATCATTAGTTTTATGCTTTATGCAGGTGATAGTAAAGGATTAGGCTATTCAATAATATTCTTCAGTGTAACATTCTTCACAATCAATTAAGGTATGTGAATAGCATTTTTATTTTAAAAAGGTCGAAGGTATGCCTTTATTTTTATAAAATATTATTGATTTATTTTTATTTTTAAAAGGCCAAAGATGTGCCTTTTTTGAAATATTATTAGTTTAGTTTTATTTTAAAAAGACCAAAGGTGTGTTGTTATTATTGAGATATTATATTTTTTTTTGAAAAGGTTGAAAGTGTGCAATTATTTATTGATTTATTTTTATTTGCATTATACTATCATATTTAGGATTTCCTAAGTGGATTGTTATTTAAAGAGAAAAGAACGAGTTGATCTTGATATCGATAATCTTCCAGCTGATCTTAGGCTTCGTCCGCCGATTTGGAGTTATGATGTTAATGATAGAAATAGAATACGTAGAACATATTTGGTAAAAGGACCACATCAACCCAAAAGTCATAATTTTCCTCAAACAATGATAGGCAATGTTGCACGAAGATTTAATTCAAAGTGGTTTAAGGAATATCCATATTGGTTAGAATATAACATACAGAAAGATGTTGCATATTATTTATATTGCTATTTATTTAAGCCTCAAGAACAAGTTACTATAAATCAAGGAGGTGGAGATTCATTTATTAGAGAAGGATTTAAAAATTGGAAAAGAAAAGAAAAGTTTTTTGGCGTTGGTGAACACAATAGTGCTCATAATAGAAAGACAAAAGTGTGAAGATCTAATGAAGCCTCAAACAAGTGTCCCTACAATATGATTGACTAAAGATGAGAGAAATAAATTAGAGTATAAGATAAAGTTGGCATGATTGTGTTAGATTTCTTTTTTAAGGATTACCATTTGTGGTCACGATGAATTTTCTAATTCTTAACCAAGAAATTATTTAGAATTATTTCATTTTCTTGCAGATCATAATGAAGAAATTAAAACGGTTGCATTTGAAAATGCTAGTACAAAACTACAATTGACTTCACCAAAGGTACAAAAATAACTTTGTCAAGCTGCATCATCTGAGACTTTAGTTTCTATCATCAAAAATATCAGTGATTCTTACTTTTCTATTATTGTGGATGAATCTCGTGATGTATCAACAAATGAACAAGTAGCTATCGTTGTGAGATATGTTGATAAAAATGGTCAAGTTATTGAAAGATTTATTAGCATTAAATATGTTTCTTCAACAAGTTCAATTACACTTAAGACAGCTCTTGAAGCTATACTGACTAAACATTCATTAAGCTTGCATAGGATACAAGGTCAAGGCTATGATATGGCATCCAATATGCGAGGTGAATTCAATGGTTTGAAGGCGCTCATTCTTAATGATAATTCTCAGGCATTTTATGTTCATTGTTTTTCCCATCAGCTTCAATTATGTTTAGTGGCTATAGCAAAAAAATATTGGCAAGTGAAGCATCTTTTTGAGTTCACTTCAAGAATTCTAAACACAATTGGAAGTTCTTGTAGGAGAAGTGACACTTTAAAAACTATTCAACATGAAAAGATTATTTTACATCTCAAAATAGGGGATTTAATTAGTGGACGTGGTTTGAATCAAGAAACTAACCTACAATGAGCTGGTGACACTCGTTGGAGTTCACATTTTCATAATTTAATTAATTTTATGAAGATGTATGCATCCATGCTTGAAGTGCTTGAGATAGTAAGGAGGATGGAGTACGTGATCATCAGTCAGTTGAAGTCGGTGTTTTAATCATGATAGTCTTTTGATTTTATTCACTATGCATTTGATGATTGATATTTTAGGTATCACAAATGAATTATCACAATCTTTGCAAAGAAAAGACTAGATATTGAAAATGCAATGAAATTAGTGAGATATCCAAGTAACGATTACAGATGATGAGAAATAATGGATAAGTTTCCTTATTACATGAAGTATCTCTTTTTTGTAATATTTTTGAGATTGATATTCCGGATATGAATTCTACCTTTAAAACTCGTCGACGAGCTATATGAGGAGGTAAAGGAATGACAAATTTGCATCATTATTACGTTGAGTTATTCTACACTGTAATTGATATGCAACTTCAAGAACTGAATAATCATTTTTTTGAAGCAAGTACTGAGTTACTTCTTTGTGGCATGCTTAAAGTGATTCATTCTTTGCTTTTGATAAGGAAAAACTTATTCGGCTTGCAGTTATATCTTAGAGATTTTTCTGCAATTGAGCTTGTGGCCCTTGAACATCAGCTTTCCACTTATATTATCGATATACATATTAGTGATGATTTCTCACCTTTAAATGGTATTGTTGATTTTGCCAAATAGTTTGTCAAGACAAAGAAGGATGGTGTGTATCCTTTAATTTATAGGCTTATTATTTTGGCACTAACTTTACCGGTTCTTACATTTAGAGAGAGCATTTTCTGATGAAGATTGTTAAACATCGATTCGTAGTCGAATGAGTGATGATTGACTCAATGATTGCCTTATACCTTATATTGAGAAAGAAGTATTTGAATCGATTCCCAATAAAACTATCATGCAATATTATGAGACAATGCAAAATAGATTAAAAGTTTGTAAATATTTTTCATTAGATTGATGATAATGTAATACAAGTCTTCCTTTTGAGTTATTCATTGTTAAATTAACTTTTTTTTTAAATTACTTTTTGCCCACCCTCAAAATAAAAGCTGGTTCTGCCTCTCTCTCTCTCTCTCTCTCTCTCTCTCTCTCTCTCTCTCTCTATATATATATATATATATATATCTATATATATATATATATATAGATATATATATATATAATAATTTTGATATTTTAAGCAGTTGGCTCTTGAGGGGGTATTATACTGATATGGCTTTGCTTGTAGCTTTATAATGCCTAAGGGCACATGAATATATATATAGATATTTAAAGAACATGTGGATAGATAGAGCAGGTGTAAGTTGAATAACAAAGTGAAATAGGTTTATCGGACAGCTGAAAGAGAAGTCCCATATTAGCGTATATTAATTTACAGGTAATGTCGATCTTCCACTTAATCTAGCATATGGTCGGTCTTCTTTGTCTGTTCTGCATGAGACTCTGAATTTCATTTCATTGGGAGCTTTCCCACAAAAACGCGATATGTTCAGCTCAAACAGCCCAGTAATTTTCCCTTTTTTTTGTTCTTTGTTTTTTGATTTTTTTAATGGGGGGATCAGTGCTTGAATTAATGTATAATTTTTCGAAGGAATAAGGAAAAAATTATATAATACGGCTGTTTCAATGATATTAAATTATATTGAAAGTATTAAATATATGCTCAAATAAATAAATATGTTATAAAAGAAAATTATATATATTTATGTAAATAATAACCGTAAATTTGCGTACATATATCAGCATTCACACGTTAAAACAAAAGAGATTTTTTTTCTTATACTTATAAATTTTCAACAAGACCAGCAAAAAAATCATTTTTTAAGGGTAGACCTATGATTTATTTGATGAATGCAGTTTTTATATATATTATGTGTCTAAATTTATGATTAAATTAGCTCAAATATGAAATATCTTAAAAATATTTATATGTGAGGATAGCTTTAGATTCTTTAAGAATTATTATAAGATGTTGATGTATAGATATTATAAATTAAATTTAACACTTAAAAATTATATATATATATATATATAAAATAATAATAATAATAATAATAATAATAATAATAATAATAATAATTGACCATCGGTGCTCATTTTTTTGTAAAATATAGGCTTGTTATTATGTGAAGTTTGATTGTATCAATCAATCAGAGATGTACTATCAACTCAATCTTTAGTGTCATCAGCCTTTATGCATATAGCTCTGACTGTTATGTCATGAATGTCTTGATTAAGAGGCAGAGAAGATAGTGTCTCAACGTTAGGAGGATAATATCGAGGGTGGATTTGCAGAAAGATAAAGAGTCTAACATCTGTACCCGCGGTGAATGCTAAGACTTGGGCACTCAAAGCCTCAAGACAGACACCATTGTCTTGGTTCTGTAGGAAAACGCTACGACACATGAATCCATGCAGAAAAACTTGAAGGACAGTATAGCTAGAGCCTTGGCGCCAATGTTGCGACACAACAATGCTATGAAATATCAGAGTTCGCATTTAGGCATATTTCTATAGTTTTTTGTGTATTTCTTATCATTTTTTTTTATTTTTTTGTGAGTGTAAGTGAATAGTGTGGGTCTAGAGTGTGAGAAGTATGAAAAAGTTTAAGTGAAATGTAATTTGTACTATTCTCGATTATTTTCATAGTGAATTTTTTAATTTGGTGTGACACCATGATTTATTTTTCTAATTTTTTCCATATTAAATATTGTATTTTCTGTAATCTCCTGCTTTGAATATTTTTGTCCAAGATTTTGCTCCAGATTTCTAGAATTAGCTTTCCACGTTTGATCTCCCATCAAGTCTTACCTCCTACTTTCTTCTAAAAGAGAGCAGTGGATGCCAGACCATTTTAGTAAATTATGAGGGAATATATATATATATATATATATATATATATATATATATATATATATATATATATATATATATATATATATATATATATATATATATATATATGTATCTTTTTTTTCTCCACGTTTTTCTGTTTCTAATTATCAAGGCCACAAAACTCGGCGATGACCGGAGATCTCACAACCCTTTCCAGTTTCCACACCCAAATAAGAACTTAATGCAAAAGTTTAAGCTAATTAAAAGCCTTCGTATTAATTACGCAAACTCTGAAAATTATTAAATAAACAATTGAAATTTTTTGAATTAAGTATATGATTTATTATATTCCTAGACTCCATGATTACTATTGCAAAAAATTGCATAAAGTAATCATCTGCCTATTTATGTAAGAGCCACTTAAATTACTGAAATTTTTTAAAATTTTAAATGAATACCTTACCATATATATATATATATATATATATATATATATATATATATATATATATATATATATATATATATATATATATATATATGTTTCTTCACATTCAAAGTGATTTAAAAAAAAGAAATTCATATCTTTTATCAAATAACTTTTATTAAATATACCTTTATATATATATATATATATATATATATATATGATCTATCCTTCATCATGATTAATTAGTATTTGGCAGGCATAATTCATTGCCACCAAAGATCGGCCCATGGTGACAACTTAGGTGGATCTGGCACTTTTAGCTTGAATTCAAACACAAACTTTGCTCTTGTTGCGATCTCTTCTTCTTTTAGGAGCCTCGCGGCCATCACCTTCATCAATGCTCTAAGATCACCACTACAAGTTAAAAGAAAGATGAAGAAGAACACCAAGATCACAAGGCAAGCAATATATATATATATATATGATCAATGGTTACGTAGTAATATGTATAATAATATTGATATTTTACGCAGGTAGCTCTTGAGAAGGAAATATACTAATATGGCTTTGCTTATAGCTTCATGATGCCTAAGGGCACATGAGTATATATATAGATATATAATGAATATGTGGATAGATAGAGCAGGAGCTGTAAGTGGAATAACAAAGAGAAATACTTTTATCGGTGAGCTGAAAGAGAAGTCCCATATTAGCGTATATTTACAGGTAAAGCCGGTCCTCCAATTAAGCTGGCGTATGGTCGGTCGTCTTATCTGTTCTGCACGAGAGCCTGAATTTCATTTCAATTCCGAGTTTTTCCACAGAAACGCGGTATGTTCAACACTTCAGCTTAAACAGCCCCGCAATTTCCTGTTTTTCTTCCTTTATTTTTATTTGTGAAGATGGGATCAGAACTTAAGTTAATGCTGATAATATTTTTGTGATGGCCTGCAAAAGTTTAAGCTAATTAAGAGCCTTTGTATTAGTTACGCTGCCTTTGAAAATTTTTAAAATAAACAATTTTTGTGAGTTCAAAATTTGTTTGATTATGCCTCGTGAACTTTCTGTGGATCTGCAATGTAGTTTTAAGAACTTAAAAATCTTAGATAAATTTTACTTTAGATGCCTTCTAATAGGGGAAAATTGGAGGAATATAACCATTGTATTTTTTATTTATTTATTATTATTTTTTTTTGAAGAAATACATCTAAAAGGTCTCTTCTGATCAAAATATCCTCCATTTTTATTTTGGATTACTTATCTGAAGTTTGTCATAACCAACATTTGTCCGAATAATACTTAAACAAAGTAAAAATAATAATCAAATCATTTTGTAGATAGATTTTTATTTATGTTCGAACCTTATTCAAATCAACCATTTTCTCTATCATGATCTTAAATATTTTGATAAAAAATACTTCCATGATTCATTGATTGTATAAATATACTTTTAGGATGGTTTGATTATGTTTTGAAGATGATTCGATCAAAGTGAGATTATCATTCAAATATATATTTTTAAAATATTTGATTATTGTTCAATGATTGTTGAAACATTATTTGAAGATTATTTTATTATAATTTAAAGATTATTAAGCCATAGTTAAAAGATCATTCGATAATAGTTCAAAAATCATTTAGTCATGCATTATAACACAATATATTATAAAAATGATACAACGGAGAAAGTGTAACCATCACCATAGATTCTAAAGGATTAATATAACTATAGCACAATTGAGTGTAATTTAAGACACAACACAATAGGCATAATACCCTATAATTAAATAAATATAACTCAAAATCCTCCAACCAAACAATTCCTAAGGTTAGGTGACTTTTAACTTTATGAAATAGAAAACAAAAATTACAAAATAGATTATATTAAATACATTTTGCTGTATTTTCCATTCAATAAAATGATTTAAATTTCTTTATTGACGTCTTTTTAAAATATTTAAAAGATTTGTAAACTCTAAAACAAGCTCATTTATTTTTGGGTAGAATTTTCAACTCAATTCGTAATCAATACTGCAAAGATAAAAACATTCTTTGTCCTTTGGACGTCATTTTTCCCTCTTTGAATCTTATGCACCTTTCTATCCGAATCAAAGATATGATATTTTATCTTATTAATGTAAGGATTATTATTTTAATGTGTGGAAATGAAATATTAGAATCTATAAATAAAAAAATTCCAATCTTGAAGTTACAATTAAATCATTAATGAATCACAAAATTTCTTCATGAAAGCAAATCATATATTGAGATCCAGCAATATTATTTCTTTATTTCACAAAATATATTGAATATTTTTATTAAATTTTGCAAAATATCAAAAGTCGGGGTTGATCCCTATCAACACAATACGAAGAACTTAATGCAAAAGTGTGGAGGTAATTAAGAGTCAATCAATTCATTACATGACCTTTGCAAAATATCAAAATAGATAATTTTTATGAGTTCTGTTGCGTGCTAGAAAACCAGTTGTAGAGTGAAAGTTCTGTAGCCTTGTTGTGGTCCGAGGTAATTAAAGCGAATAAGAGCTCAGAATTTTAGCGTGGAAAACCTCGAAAAAGGGGAAAAACCACGAGGGCTAGGATAAAAGCTTCCACTATGTTTTAGTACAAAATCTTCGATAACGAGGATTGCATATGAGAGAGGAATAAGGTAACAATGATCGGTTGTAATTATTCGCGATGGTGGAGATCTTGGGGTAACTTAGGCGGAATCTGAGGTACAATTAGTGGCGGCGGTGGCGGTGGCGATGGTTGATGGCCGTGGCGGAGTGCAATCTTGCTTGGGGTGCGATCTTGCTTGGAGGATCTTCAAGCTTGAGCTCTCTCTTCCTCTCACTTGGGCTTTTCCTCTTCTTCTCTCGGACTCTTCCTTTTCTTCCTTGCTTGGACTCTTCTTCTTCTTCCTTGCTTGGACTCTTCCTCTTCTTCCTTGCTTGGCGGCAAGGATCGGCAGCGGTGGCCGTGTGGTGGTTAACGGCCGTCGGTGGCTCTTCTTCACTTGTTTGACTCCTCTTCACTTGGCAGCTCCCTTCATGTGAGGAATGAAGGCCTATTTATAGATGGGAGGAGGGGCATTCTTGTAAATTCATGTAAAGCCCGTACCACTCCCTCGATCGGACGGCTCAGGATGATTCCTTCGATCATTTGATGTATTTTGAGCATTTGGATGCCCAAATGAAGTCGAATTAATTATGAGATCTGTCGTTAGATCGATTTCGTAAACCTCCATATTTGAGTTGTTTGGGATTTAATTGATGTCCCAAAGATTCCGATGATATTTTGTGCTTGATCTCGATCGGTATTGACTCAAAATCATATCGGTTTCGACATCAAGATTTGTGCTTTGATGGTATTTTGAGCCATATCGGTTGCCCCTATTTTTGGATGACATTAGCTTAATCATCAAAATATATCAATCTTTCGAAAATAACGAGTTCTTCTAAACGTCGCATGAATCATATATTTTGAGAGAATAAATTATCATAAAAATACAAAATTATGATTGAAGTAGATGTATTGGCATGAGATTTTGAGTTGGATTTGGATACTCGAAGTTTTGAGCGTTTGACTGGGCGCCCGTGGCGCCGTCGCGCCGTTGGCGCTCTTGGTAGCGCGCACGCCGTTGCGTCTGGCCTTGAGCAGCGCGTCGGCGCGCGTATGTCAGCGGCCGCGCGTCGGCCCGGCAGCTGCGAATCGCCGAGCGGCAGTCAGCAGCGTTGAACCATTCGGGTCAGTCGTTGGTTGCGGTCCGGATTCGTCGACGGTTGGTCATGACGTTCAGTCCGACAGTTGGGTCGTATGACGTTCGTCATGACCATCAGTGAACCTCGCGGCGGTGAGTAGGAGAGCCGGCCAACGTAGCGTCTGCCAGCGCCTTGGCTGCAGCCTTCATGAACCAGCCGCCGCCATGTATGAGCTTTGAGCGGTTTTGAGGATTTTAGCGTTTTTTGATTTTTGAGCCGTTTGTGCGTTTTGGCCGTTTTGCCATTTGTGAGCATTTTGTGCCATTTTTGAGATTTTACCCTTTTGCCCCAGTGCTCATAGGTGGAGGAGAACACCTTTCCCCCCTTTCTTCTTGAGTGAGGGTCCTTTGGAAGCGATCAGAGAGCGATCAAGAAGCGTCGGGGAGGCGATCAAGGCCCGTCGAATTCGGTTTCGCCTCGTCCGGTTGGCTCCGTCGGACCGTCACGGGTTAGGGCGATCAAGGCCCGCGATGCGTCGTGGTTCGGTTTCCGACCTCGTCGTTCGGTCCGTCGGATCGTCCGGGTTAGGGCGATCAAGGCCCGCGATGCGTTAGTTCCGGTTTCCGACCTCGTCCGGTTCGGTCCCGTCGGATCGTCGGGTTAGGCGATCAAGGCCCACGATGCGTCGTGGTTCGGTTCTGCGACCTCGTCCGGTTCGGCTCCGTCGATCGTCGGGTTAGGAAGGCGATCAAGGCGTCGTGGTTCCGGTTTCCGACCTCGTCGGTTCGTCCCGTCGGATCGTCGGGTTAGGCGATCAAGGCCCGATGCGTCGTGGTTCCGGTTTCCGACCTCGTCGTTCTTGCGTCGGGATTCGGGTTAGGCGATCAAGGCCGATGCGTCGTGGTTCGGTTTCCGACTCGTCCGGTTCGTCGGATCGTCAGGTTAGGAGGCAATCAAGGCCCACGATGCGTCGTGGTTCCGGTTTCCGACCTCGTCGGTTCGTCCGTCGGTCGGGTTAGAAGCGATCAAGGCCCGATGCGTCGTGGTTCCGGTTTCCGACTCGTCCGGTTCGCCCGTCGGGTCGGGTTAAGGCGATCAAGGCCGGTACGTCGTGGTTCCGGTTTCCGAGTCCGTTCGTCCGTCGGATCGTCTGGGTTAGGAGGCGATCAAGGCCCACGGTACGTCGTGGTTCCGGTTTACCGGCCTCGTCCGGTTTACTAGCCCCGTCGGACCGTCCGGGTTAGGAGGCGATCAAGGCCCACGGTGCGTCGTGGTTCCGGTTCCGGCTCGTCGGTCAGTCCGTCGGATCGTCACGGGTTAAGCGATCAAGGCCCGATACGTCGTGGTTCCGGTTTCCGACTCGTCGTTCGGGTCCGTCGGATTCAGGTTGAGCGTGGCCAATACGTCGTGTTCCGGTTTCCGCCGTCCATTCGTCCGGCCGTCGTGAGGTTAGGATCAAGGCCACATGCGTCGTGGTTCCGGTTTCCGACCTCGTCGTTCGCGGTCCGGATCGTCGGTTAGAAGCGATCAAGGCCGATCGTCGTGGTTCCGGTTTCCGACTCGTCCGGTTCAGCCGTCGGATTCGATTGAGATGGCGGCAGATGGTTGGCGGCCGTGAGTAGTCAGTCGGCCGGCGACGGTGGTTGGCGGCGAGATCTTTGACTATCGAGTTGTTTGAGTGTGACTTCGATGGCGTTAACACTATGGAAGGGTCAATTGAATTCCGAGGATCTTTGACCATCGGAGGTTGTTTGTCGAGGTGTGACGATGGCGTTGCTGTATGGAAGGTGATTGAATCGATGAGGATTTTTGACCCGTCAGGTTATTTGTCGAGTGTTACGATGGCGTTCATATGGAAGAATTGATGGTCCGAGGATTTTGACCTATCGATTTGTCGTGGGGTTACGATCGTTAACACGCGGGATACAAAGTTTTGACCTTTCAGGTTATTGGTCGAATATTATTCGTAACGTATGGAAGAGAGTGGAAGTCCAGGACCTTTTGACCTTTCACGAGTTGTTTGTCGAGTTTTTGCTCGATGACGTAACCCGTATGGAAGCGGAGTCGAAGCGAGGGACTGGGTTATTAGTCGAGTTTTACCGATGAATGCCGTGAAGAAGGTCTGGGAGTCCCACGGGCGTTTTGACTATCTGGGTTGTGGTGAGTTTTACGATGGCGTTAACCGTGGAAGGGTCCGTTAAGGTAGTGGCGTGGCGGCGGCGTCGATTAATTAGCGGATGAAGCGGAAATGGCGATGGCCGGCGAATTTCGTGATAGTCGGCAGCGGTACCGGCGGCAGTAGTGGCAGCGATGGCAGCGGCAATAGTGATCGGCGAAGATTTGCCGGCAAGTCGCGGCAATGACCAGCGGCGTAGTAAGCGGTGGAGTGGTTAGCGGCCAGCGAGATTGGCGGCGTAATGGTTGTACGGATGTGAAGCGTCGTAATGGCCGGATGGCCAGCGATAATGGTGATAGGCGGAGATGCCGCGATAATTGGCGGCGATGGCGATGGTAGTCAGCAGTGGTGGCGGCGGCGGATGAATCAGGTTGTTTGTCGAGTGTTATCGATGGCATTAACCAGAGTGGTACAAAGTTTTGACCTTTCTGGGTTGTTTATCGAGCTTTGCTCGATGACATGCTTTATATGGAAGATCGCGAGAGTCCAGGGCGTTTGACCTTTCCGGTTGTTGTGAGCTCGATGACATTAACCGTATGGAAGAGATCGCGAGAAATCCTGGGGCGTTTTGGCCGGTGTCAGTAGTTAGCGAGGATGACGATGATAGTGTAGCCGCGGAGATTCGGCGATGGTGGCGTGGCAGTAGTCAGCGGACCATTAAGGGTTAGCGGCCAAAGGGGGTGGTCGGCGTATAGCCCAGCGACAGTAGTCGTGCGGCAACGTCGATAGTCAGCGGATGGCCGGCGACAATGGTGATAGCCGAGGATTCCGGCGATGGTGCGGATGGCAAACGTGGTAGTCGGTATGGTAACGGATGAGATTTTGACCCATCAGGTTGTTTAGTGTTATCGACATTAACTCTTGAATTGGGTACAAAGTTTTGACCTTTCTGGTTATTGGTGGTATTATTCGTCGGCTTCACGTATGGAAGAGGCGGAGATCCACAAGGACCTTTGACCTTTCGAGTTGTTTGTCGAGTTTTGCTCGATGACGTGCAGTATGAAGAAGCGGGGAAGTCCACCAAGGGACCTTTCACAGGTTGTTAGTCGAGTTTTACGATGGCGTTAACCCGTATGGAAAGAATGGGAGATCCCTGGGGCGTTTGACTATCTGGGTTGTTAGTCGAGTTTTCGATGGCGTTAACCGTATGGAAAGTCAAATTGAATCCGTTGAGTAGTGACAGTATTGCGTCGGTCGTCAGCCGAGATGCGGCAACAATGGCGATAGCGGCGAAGATTGCCGGCGCGTGTGCAGCGATAGCCGGCGGCAAATGGCGATGATAGCCAGCGACAATGGATGATAACCGGAGTGCCGTGATAGCGAGTAGTGACCAGAGCGGCAGTAGTAAGCGTGGCCATTATAGTGGTTGGCCAAACCAGAGTAATTAGCGGCGCAGTAATAGTTGTCAGCGGTGGCAGCCGGCGTCGATGTCAGCAGATGGACGGCGATAATAGTGATGGCCCAGATGCGGCGATGGTGTGGCGGTGGCAAACGATAGTAGTCGCAGGTGGTGGCCAGCGGCGATGGTGACCCATCAAGGTTGTTTGTCGAGTGTTATCCGATGGCATTAACATGCAGTGGGTACAAAGTTTGACCTTTCTGGGTTGTTTGGAGCTTTGCTCGATGGCAATGCTGGTATGGAAAAGATCGGAAGTCCGGGCGTTTTGACCTGGGTTGTTTGTCGAGCTTTTACTCGATGACGTGCTGCGTATGGAAGAATAGCAAGAAATCCACCAGGGCGTTTTTACCGGCAGTCGAGTTGTGAGGATGACCGGCGATGATGGTGGTTGGCATTACCGCGATGGTGGCGGATGGCGCGATAGTCAGCTGACAGCCTAAGGGTTAGCGGCCAACGGGGTGGTCGGCGGCAGACGGCATCGGCTGGCAACGTCGGTAGTCAGTTGATGGCGGCAATGGTGATAGCGAAGATTTGGCGATGGTCAGCGATGGAAACGGTGAGATGGCAGTGGTGACCGGCGACGATGAGGATTTTGAATCCGAGGTTGTTTGTCGAGTGTTATCGATGATTCGTGAGTGGGTACAAAGTTTTGACCTTTCTGGGTTGTTTGTCGAGCTTTTGCTCGATGACGTGCTGCGTATGGAAGAGATCGCGGGAAGTCCACCGGGCGTTTTGACCTTTCTGGGTTGTTTGTCGAGCTTTTGCTCGATGACGTGCTGCGTATGGAAGATCGCGGAAATCCACCAAGGGCGTTTGACCTTTCTTTGTTAGTCGAGTGTTTACGATGACGTTAACCCGTATGGAAGAGGTCGAATAGTTGTATGAGCTTGTAGCCAGAGTTGACTATTGATCTTTGCCTTTTCATTGGTGTTGCTGACTTGCTTATCTTTTGAGATTAAGAGTTGCCCCCCAGTTCCCGACAAAATCTGAAGGAACAAAGTTTGATGAATCTTCATTCTTCGCTTGCGCTCTTTAAAAGCTTGAAATGATCCACCTCGATGGTGGTTTTGATCTTGTTGGAAACTTGGTGTCATACAAGATGAAATAAAGGGAATCAATTCCCAGGCATGCTGCGTGCTAGAAAACCGTCAGTAGAGTGAAAGTTCACTTAGCCTTGTTGTGAAGTCCAGCACACAGGTAATTAAAGCGAACAAGACACTCAGGTTTTAGCGTGGAAAACCTCGAAAGAGGGGAAAAACCAGGGGCTAGCCGATAAAAGCTTCCACTATGTATCTGTTTGAGTACAAAATCTTCGATAACGATTACAATTGCATATGAGAGAGGAATAACAACTGTGTAACAATGATCAGGTTGTAATTGTTACTGATGGTGGAGATGCGGGGTAACTTCCGGCGGGAATACAGGGTACAATTAGTGACGACAGTGGCCGGTGGCGATGGTTGATGGCCGCCGAGCGGGAGTGCAATCTTGCTTGGGGTGCGATCTTGCTTGGAGGATCTTCAAGCTTCAGAGCTCTCTCTTCCTCCTCACTTGGGCTTTTCCTCTTCTTCCTCGCTCGGACTCTTCCTTTTCTTCCTTGCTTGGACTCTTCTTGCTTGCTCTTCCTCTTCTTCCCTTGCTTGGTGTGGCGGCAGGATCGGCAGCGGTGGCCGGCGGTGGTGGACGGCGTCGGCGGTGGCTCCTCTTCTTCACTTGTTTCAGCTCCTCTTCACTTGGCCTCCCCTTCATGTGAGGAATGAAGGTCTATTTATAGATGGGATGAGGGGCATTCTTGTAAATTCATGTAAAGCCCGTACCACAAAATTTCTTCATGAAAGCAAATCATATATTGAGATCCAGCAATATTATTTCTTTATTTCACAAAATATATTGAATATTTTTATTAAATTTTGCAAAATATCAAAAGTCGGGTTGATCCCTATCAACACAATACGAAGAACTTAATGCAAAAGTGTGGAGGTAATTAAAGTCAATCAATTCATTACATGACTCTGCAAAATATCAAAATAGATAATTTTATGAGTTCAAAATTATTTTAATCTTCATTGTAGATTTGAAACTTATAAATCTTAAATTTTACTTTGAAAAGATGCGGATTAATTAAAATAGTCAATCTCTCTCTCTCTCTCTCTCTCTCTCTCTCTCTCTATTCAATTAGGACTACTTTAAGTCATTAAGATATTGCTATCCAAATTATTATATATATATATATTGGCGAAATACATCTAAATGATCTCTTCTTATCAAAATATCCTCATATTTTATTTTGGATTACTTATGTGAAGTTTGCCATAATCAACATTTGTTCGAAAAATGCTTAAACAAAGTAAAAAATAATAGTCAAATCATTTAGATAGTAAAAATAATAATCAAATCAACCATTTTGTACAAATATACTTCTAAGTACCTGCTTACCTTTACGTTGGCTCCGGTGAATATTTTATATGGATTCATACTTGTATCTACCAGATGCTAACTTTTCTGATGCACTTAAGAGCTTACATATTGTTAGCTCTTGGCTTCCTTCGAGATACGTCAGAGTGAGGTACATTTACAGTACCATCTTGGATGATTTGAGTTTATTGGGGTACTCCATTGGAGCATTGTGTTAGCTTATGCACCAGTGGTTGAATGAGGTCACAAGGCCAAAGCGGACCAACATGACAGGATGTCTACACCTACTTCAGGTTTGGTCATGGGAGCAATATTTAAGGATATCATGTTATAGCATGATTTCAACTTAGCTAAATATATAAAAATACCCTGTCTTACAGGGGAAATTCTAAAACATTTTGAAAAGCTCTAAAATAATTCAAAAGAATATATCAATGTATGAGTTGACACATTTGATCTTAAGAGGGTTTTAACATATAATATTGATTTCATCTATGTATATAAATCTAAAAATGCCCCTTATGTAATAGAGGAATTTTCACGAAAAATATTTTTTCTTAAGTAGGTATATTTATTTAGAGATCTCGGCATGAAATACGATGTCGACCTAAATAGATATACTAAAAAAATGTCAACTGTCTTGCAGGGGGATTTCTATTATACCTCGAGAATGTATTTGTCATGTATAATACTTTTTTAGGTAACGACCATTAATTGGTGGCATTGGTCTTTCACCCTTTAAGTCAATGCATTAGTATGCCCCTCCTTGATACACTTTTTCAATGACAAAAGAGCCCTCTCAATTAGACTCAAATTTTCCACCAAATTTTCGAATAAGAATAATTAGTCTTCTCAGCACCAAGACTAATTCTCCTTCTTCGAATGTTCGATGTCGTACCGTGTGATCAAAAGCCCTGAATATCTTTGCTCGATAAACTTTTAGATTTTTATGAGCTTGCAATCTAACTTCTTCGAGTGCGTCGAGTTCCTCCATTCTCAGACGAGCATTTTAATCTTCAGTTAGATTGTATTGGATGGCTATTCGAAGTGACGGTAATTCAATTTCAAGCGGAAGAACTGCTTCAGTTCTAAATACCAATGAATAGGGAGTGGCTTTAGTCAGCATCTTGTAGGTAGTTCGATACGCCCATAGTGCCTCTATTAGTTTAGTATGTCATTCTTTCTTATTTTTAGTAAGGATCTTCTTGAGCAGCTTGACTAATATCTTGTTGAAGGCCTCCACCAAACCATTTGCTCTTGGATTGTATATTGGAGAGTATCACCAATCAATTTTGTGTCATTATCAGAAATTATTCGACGTGGCACTCCAAATCTATAGACTATATTATAGATGAAGAAGTTGATCACTCGATCATAATAACTTCTTTAAATGGGGTAGCTTCATCCCACTTAGAGAAATAATCAGTTGTGGCTAGGATGAAGCGGTGTCCAACTGATGACGGTGGATCAATCGGTCTAATTACATATATACCCCAGCATTCAAATGGCCAAGATGCTATTGTTGGGTGTAGTAGATTTGGAGGTTGATGGATTATATTCCCATGTACTTGACATTCATGACACCTTTTAGCATGATTGATACAGTCTCTCACCATAGATAGCCAATAATAGCCCATCATTTTGATCTTTATTGCCATTTTGGGACTTGACTAATGTGCACCATAAAGTCCTTCATGAACTTCAATCATCACTTTGGTACCTTCATCTGTATTTAGGCATCCCAGCCACATTTGTTCAAAGGATCTATGATATAAAGTATTGTTGACGAAAGCATAGTGCACATTCTCTCAATTTGAGCTGCCAATGATTTATTATTTGATAATTTACCTTCTTTAAAGTAGTCGATGAAGGGTTGCCTCCAATCATGTGGCTCTTCTACAATAAAGGCTTCTCATTGCTTTTCTGAAGCAATGTCAGGCTTAACTCTTCTCGGTACAACTTCTTGTTGATTTTGGGAGTATGAGGGATAACCTGAGTCTCATCATGCTGGGTTAAATTTAATAACCTCTCTACCTGCGGGGATCGATACTTGGCTGGCTCTAGAACTCATCGAGTAAATATGCCGATCATGACATAATCACTATTCATACTTGTCATCTCCTTAGCTAATTTGGCTAAGCAATCTGCTTTACTATTTTTGGATTGAGAGACTTCGAGTTAATGTGATATTTGGTATTTGCTTCATAAGCTCGAGAACTCGCTTGTGATGGAAAGCTAACTCAAGCTTGTTAATTTTATAGATGCTAAGTACTTGATTTATAATAAGTGAGAATCAAAATATAAGTTTTGAATGCCTATGAAAATAGCTTCTTCAAGACACTACCAATGCTTCATACGACTTCATTATTAGTTCTCTTAACCATATGATCTTCTCATTATTCTCCCTTTTGGTGTTATGAAGACGATGTCAATTCCTGCTCTAGCCTTTGGAAAATTTAGAGGTTGGACTTGTTTGATCGATGATGCTCCATCAAAGTACATTTTCTAAATTTATGATTTTTCTCTATCATGAATGAGCATAATTTTCTCTTCAAACAAATCATCATTAAGAGAAGTGTGAGGGATGGATGCGAAAAAAAATTTGCTAAGACTTATCCTTTCACTACTTTTTATGGAACATATGTGATATCAAATTGTAAAATCACACATCTTGCAGCGACTGTCAACACTGGTCTTGTCATCAAGTACTTCAGCAGATCAATCCTTGAGATGAGGGTAATCTTGTGAGATAGCATATAATGATAGAGCTTTTGGACTGTAAAGAGCAATGTCAAACAGTGCTTCTCTATCAGAGAGTACCTCATTTTTGCTCATATTAATCTTCGACTGATATAATAAAGAGCATTCTCTTTGCTTTCTTCATTATGTTGTGCCAATAATGCTCCAATGGACTCTTCTAATGCATTGTGTATAGAATGAGGGGCTTCCTAGGAGTAAGCACTGCAAGGATTGGTGGATTTAACAAGTAGCTTTTAATACTATTGAAGTCTTCTTGGCACTCCTTGTTCCATTTGAATGGAGCATCCTTCTTTATCAACTTTGCAAATAATTGACAGCATCCTGATAGGTTTGATATAAATTGACAAATGAATGCAAGTTGTCCTTGTAAAGAACGGAGCTGACACAAACTCTTCGGTGGAGGCATCTCCACAATTGCCTTGATTTTAGCAGGATCAATTTCAATTCCTTTGTGATGTACAATATACCAAGGAATTTTTTGGAGGATACCCCAAATGCACATTTTAGAGGAATCATCTTGCGATCATATTTTCTGATTCTCTCCAATACAATTCTCAAGTCTTCAAAGTGATTTTCACGATTTAAGCTCTTCACCACCAAATCGTCAACATAACATTCCACCTTCTGGTGAATCAACTCATCAAAAATATGCATCATGGCTCTTTGGTATGTAGCTCCAGCATTCTTCAATCTTAAGGACATGACTGTGTAGTACTATATACCAATTGGCATTCTAAATGATGTGTGTGTTGACCTCACTTTTGGAGTGAGCTCTTAACCCCATCCTCTAAGGCTTATGAATCTTCTGACACTAAAATTTTCTTAGTCATAAGACACATTTAGTGATTAGGTGAATACTTAACCTAAGCCTAGACTTAGAAGTGTTAATCATAAGATTAGGCTATGCTGCCTTGGGACTTAAGAAAATCAACTACCCTATAGCTAAACTCAATCTATATATGCATATATATATATATATATATATAACCTAGATTCAAATTTCAAACCAAATTATATATATATATATCAAATATATATATATATATCTAATATATATATATATATGACTCTCAAATCAAACCTATATTCATTTCAAACCAAATCTCAAATTCAAATTCAAATTTTAAATCTAATTTCAAAGACTCCAAAAAGTTCAAACTAAGCCATATGAACCACCTTCATAAGCTTAGCCAAAACTCCCTTTGAATCAATAAAAATTCAATTGATTTCTTTATAAATCAATTATTTCTTCATTTATATTTACAAATATAATTGAAATCCAAATTCAAATGACCAAAACTACATCCAAAATTAAATCCAAACCCAATCTAAGCCCTCTAAGCCAATTCTTTGGACTTAGCTAAATTCTATCCAAATCAAGTCAAAATCAATGAATTTTCTATTAAATCAATCATTCATTCAATTATCTACCCAAATATAAATGAAACCTACAATCATCAAATCAAATTGAAGCCAACCTAAGTCAAACCCAACCTAGCCCTTTTGACTTGAAAATTTCAAATGAGCCAAAATCCCTTGGACTCCAAAATGATTACCGTTGAATTTATATTTTAATCCAGGGCTCATATATAAGTTCAACTAAATTTAAATCAAACCAAAACCAAACTAATTGATCCACTTAGGTCCACTTGACCCAAAGTGACCTAGAGGACCCATTTGAGCTAACTTTCAATCCAACCCAAATTGGATTGAACCAAGCTCACCAAAACCTTCCACCATGGTTGTTGATCACCAGGATGACCAATTACAATCAATTGGGTCAAACCAAGTCAACTTAATCATTTGACCAAGTCAACCCTTAGCCCAAATGAACTAAAACTAGCCAAAACTCATCCTACATCAAATTGATTGAAACCAATAATTTGAATCAACCCAAAATCAATATTTAAATATGACTTGACCACCTATTGAGCCAAACCAAGCCCAATTGGCCATTTGATCTAAGTTGACCCAAATTGGCCTAAAGGACCAAATTAGGTCAATTCATGATCTAACCTAAATTGATTGCAACCAATGGCTCAAGTTCATTCCAAATTGATTATTGAACTTGACCAAAGCCATAATTGAGCCTAATTTGACCAATTGGTCAAACTTGACCCAACCTAGACCAAATTGGCCTAAAGGGTCAATTTGGCCTAAATCTAAATTGATTCAAACAAAAGACCACATTCATCTTCAATTAGCCAATTGAACATGAATAATAACCCAAGCCAAATTGATCATCTTGATCCATTTGATTCCAAATGAGCCAAAATTAATTCTAAGCTAAATTAAATCAAATTATTCATACCAAAACTCTTCAAATTATCATTTAAACCTAACATAAGCCTTAGTTTATCCCAATTTGACCAATTGTTCAACCTAATCCAATATGACTCAATATGTCCCATATGACCCCAATTGAGCCAAATCCCTTGAAACCATGCCATGACCCATTGGGGCCTGATCAAACCCGACCCAAACCCATTTGGGATCAGCCCAAAATCAACCCAACCCATTTAAATCCCTCATAGATCCTCCCCCACATAGGATACCACGCAACCTCATATAATTCTCCCCATCACATGCATTTAACTCCTCTCCAATATTTGCATTCAATGGAGCTGATCATAAGATAGCAAGAGAGGACTTTGGAGCAAAAATTCAAAGTTCTCAATCAATCAATCATCCATCCCAACCACCTCAAAACAAGGTGATAATACTTTGGAGCCAAAAAATTCATAAAAGGGTGGATTTTTGGCCACTATTAAAGGAGGGAGAAATGAGGCTTCAACCCTTTTCATCCCACCACTATTCAGCCCCCAAGAGCTTCCCAAAGCAAAAAAGAAACCATCCCCCACATCTTTGAGCCATTTTGACCTCAAAAATGCAAATAGAAGCTTTTCCGACGAGGCGATGGTGAACATTGAGGAAGACAACGTTCCAAAGCTTTCTCTTGCACCTAGGAGCTCGCTCGGATCTTCACCGATACTGAAAACCATCTCTAGAGAGATAAATTTTGTCAAACTTTAGCCGGCCTTAGGATTTCTCATTTTTTATGTTAATTTTTTTGGGATTTTAGAAATTTCCCTTAGATAAACTCTGCATTTTTCATTTTATTTGATCTCAATGCAAAGTAGAATTTTTTCGGAGAAAATTGACATGAAAATGAGTTCAATTGGATCTCATTTAGCATTTTTTTGGCATTTTTCCAATTTTCACGTGGCAAGCCATCAATCCCACACTTGGATTACGGCTCAAATCGCGTGGACCCCATGTCTTTCGACCCAGAGCCTCAGCTCGCGATCGACCGGACCGTCGCGATGGGATCCCATCGCCATTTTCCCATATCCCGCATTTTCCTGCTCATGCGTTATGTTGCATACGCGGCTGTGCGCCGCGTGCATGCACACACCCGTCGCGCGGTGCCATGTGGCACCGTTCATCGACACCCGCGCTGTTAGGTTAAGGAAAATGCTTTTTTTTTTTAAAAATTATTTAAGTGTCTTGATACTTTAAAAATTCATTAAAAAAAGAAAATACTTTGCGAAAAATTACAAATAAGAGCTCATTGGAATCATCTGTCCGAGAGGAATCTAAAGAACCAAAAATTTCCAAATTCCACTGAATGATTTGAGCTTAATTTAAGTTTGAGTAAAATAAATTTTCATTAATTACTCTAAAAATATAAGTCGATTGAGTTGAAATTTTCAAAGATTGAAACTAAACTTATATACACACCTACCATAAAAATCTCAAGTGAAAAGGACTTCTGGATTGTGAGAAATTAAATTTTGAAGTTCAGATTGTCCATTTTAATAAAATAAATCAAATAAAAAATTCAGAAATTTACAAAAATCTTCAAAATGGCTTAAATCACTTCAGTTGACATCTAAGACTCTTAAGGAAATAATGTGATTTTTTGAATCCTAATGAACCCCGAACAACCATTTAAGATTAAAGTTTAATCAATTAAAGAATTAATTAAAACATAATCTAAAAATAATTTAAATATCAAATCCAAACTATAAATGAAATAACACTTAAGAAATCATTAATCAAACCTCAAATCATAAAAATATCATCCTCAGAGGAAATTAAATTAAATATGATTAAACATAATTAAATTAATATAACTCAATTAAATATTTATATCTTAAATTAAGCTTAAAATTATACAAATCTAGGAAACTTTAATATGGGTCAAACTAATATAAACTAAACTTACACTAAGCATGAAATCTTAATCATATGAAACTCCTTAATGAATATAAATAAACTGAAAGTAATTAATCATTAAATAAACTAAAAATTAAATTGATTAATAAACAAAATTCAACATAATCATTTAATATTAAATAAAACCAAATAAAGCTAAAGTAAATTTAATTAAGATATGATTAAATCACATTTAAAAATCAATCCATTTGGAATAAGATGATTAATTAGCCATTAATACATAAACTTAACTACTAAGTCAAACATGAATGAAATCAAATAAACATAATAAATGATGAAAATCAAATCTAACTATATTATGAATAATCAAGTTTAATTGAAATAAAAATAATTAATTAAATCACTTAATAATCAAATGATAATAATAATGATAACCCCTTAATCAACAAAATTTAGGTAAATGTTTAACTAAAACTATCAAATCAAACAAGTCATATGTAGGTAATTAAGTCATTAATCTCTAATTAAACAAACCTTTAATTAATCAAATGATTTAAAAATCTATTTACCCTTAATCAAACTTAATCAATTAAACATCTAATTAATGCAAACTTAATGAATTAATCCATCATCTTAATGAAACAAATTAATTTAAATAAATAACATTAAAGATAACTCTTAAATTAAGCTTAAATCAAACCCCTAATTAAATTTAATAATTATCAAATGTCTAATTAAGTTAATCAAATTAATCATATTAAATTAAACTAAATCAACATAATCAAATTAAAATCCTAAATTAAACATTAAAATTGTTTTACATCATTAATCTAAATAAATATAAAACCAAATTAAAATTAAATAAATCTTTATTTAATTTAATAATTAACACACTTCTTAATTAAACTAATTGCCTTGCTAATCCAATTGAATAAATACCAATTAATGACTTAATTAATCATCATCTTAATGAACCAAATTTAACTTTTCAAATTCAAATCAAATACTTAATTAATTTGATCACACATCTTAAATAAGCTAATTAAGTCAATCAAATTGATCATATTAAATTTAAACTTAATTAAACATAAATGTAATTCAATACTAATCAAAACCTAAATTTTTTAAGTCATAATTACATCATTAATCTAAAATATGAAATCAAAGAAAATTAAAAAATCTTTTATAATAAACAAATACACTTCTTAATTAAACTAATTCACATTGAACTAAAGAACCACTAATAAATAATCAAATCAAATCAAATCAAATTAAATCAAATAAAGAAAGACTCATCAATTTAATATGTAATCAAATCAAATCTCATTCAACCTACTTAAATAAGATAAACTAATTAACTATCCAATGTATGAAATTAAAATACAAACCAAACTTTGATAAACATGACAAAATGGATGAGATTAAAAATAAAATCCTAATTACAAAGAATCAAACTCAGTTAAAATCAAAATAAAACCTCAATTAATCTAATCTGATCAAACTATAAATAAATGAACCATAATAAAATCAAATAAACATAAAGTTAAGTCACATAACCATAATCAAAGTCAAGAATTAAATATTAATTTAAAAGGATATTGAATTATCAAGATTTAATTAATCCAAAATATCTTATCTAAAATTAATCAATCAAAAATATATGAATTTAAACAAACTTAAACTTCATTAGATATTAAGGATATTGAATTATCAAGATGTAATTAAACCAAAATAACTACATCCAAAATCAATCAATCAAATACTTAAACAAACTCAAATTCTAAATTCTAAATCAAATCAAATTAATCAAATAAAATGAATTACACAAATTCAAATGGGCTAATTAAGATACTTAAGGACCTTAGTTAGATTCTTTAGAATTAGGATGTAGAATAGGGTGAGTTATGTCTACAAATAGAATTCATTCTACTCTTCATTTTTGAAAACGTAAACATCATTTTAACCAAATAAAAGTGAAATAAAATTGAAAAATAAATCATTTAAATTGAAATCACTCGAAGGTAAAATTTAAACAAATTCAAACTCCAATTGAAACTTAAACTAAGAAAGAGTAAAGCCTTGACACAAGCCTTCACACATTAGAATACTAAGTCACCACTTCTAGTGTTAAGTTAGGCATTGTATGTATGATGTTGTATTTTATTTTTGTGATGTAATATTTTAGATTGAATGTTAGTGTATGCCTCAAGTATGGATGTAGGGATTAGCCTAATCATACTACAGGGGTTGTGCAAGGCCTTGTAATAAAATATAAATGCATTTGTTGTGGTTGCTTAGCCCCTAAGCATAACTCACGCTAGGACATGTGGGCTTGGTTACCCATGTGTGGGGTGCTAAGTCCAAATTATTCATATAACTGCTTGGGTTGTATAGCGTGTTTAGCTAACATTTGTTTTCTAGGTATAGCTAGATTAACTTTTCCTATTTTGATGTAATTTTGCATTAGGAATTATGATTAGTGTTATGGGAGATTAGGATGAGGAGTGGCCAGAAGGCTTAACCCTGGGGTGCCCTGTGATGCATTTGGAGCAAATCAAATCAAAAGAAAGAGAAGGAAGAAATGAAAAAAAGAAGACCCCCATAACATGTATTTTTTTTTTCTAATTCAGGTTGTATAAGGGTAGATCTTGGCTATTTTTTTTTTTTTTAGTGTCTGATGGAACCCTGACTGGCCTTTTATTCTTTTATGGTAGGATATTAAATTATTTGATGTTGTGTTTAGATTGTGCATTAGAATAATATGCTTTGCATAGTTTCTTTATGATTGATGCTTGAATGTGTGGCCTGGATGTGGTAGGCTCTTAGGATGAAATTAATTTTTCTACCTAAATTAACAACTCATAACCTCACATAATAGCCTAGGAATTAAATCAAGATAGTAAAATATTTGGCAACCCCTTAGCTGGATGAATGAATGTATAATATCATGCATGTCATATTCTCCCACTCCTCTATGCTGGATATGAGAATGAAAGGATGGAAGAACACCCTTTCTCTCTTGATTTGGCCCATAATCAAGTTCTCATCCATTTAGGCATACAAAATCCTGTCAAAGTGTCAAAATAAATTTGATAAAAATTTGGATTAAGTCATGAATTCATACCACTCATGCTCCAGTATCTTAGGGAGTGAGTTTAAGGACTTAGTCTCCTTTCTAAATAAACAATAGCCTAGCCATCTCGCAAAGCATAAGACTTACCTATATGGATTTAAAATATAGGAGGAATTTGCATTTATAAGTATTAATAAGCGTGGTGGTTTATTCTCTCTTGTGGAGGTAAACCATATACCCATTTTCACCTTAGATTTAGGTCATGATTTAGCCCTTGCCAAAGCTCCCTAGTTTAGGATCTGAGGTAGCTATTTTCTTTGGGCTACAAGCATAAATCCTCACCTCTTAGGCATTTTCACAATCTTATGTTGTGGAATTATAAGCCCAACAATCTAATAAAATGTCAACTCAAATAATTAACTCTCTTCAATTTCAAAATATAAAGCCCAATTATAGGGTAGATTGGAATGTCACTCAGCTTTAATATCATGAGCATTTTCTACTTTCTCTCTTTGGATTCCAAAAATAAGTCTTCTCCTTGATCTATCCCATTTGATTTCTAAAATAGCCAATCCTTTGATAGTCTTGACCTTGAAATCTTTGGAGACCCTAATTGTTTACTTTAATTGAGAGTATTCTTAAGGAATTTTCATTCCTTAGGATATAATTAATTATGGGAGCTTACCTCCATAGGAAATTTAATGAACCCGACTTAAAATAAACTTTATTTTTCCATGTAAAGTAGGGAAAGATCTCTGGTATATTTGAAGACCCATCACCTTAGGAGTCCTTATTAGGTGATTAGGTCTATTATAGGGTGGTGATTTCTATCTTTTGAGATAGTACATCATTCCTTAATGTCATACCTAATCACTTCAATAAGTACCCCCTAAGATCTGCATTGTGTCCCACATCTCAAAAATAAACACCACAATGTGCTTCTCATCTTCAGGAGCCATCTTGATTTGATTGTATCCCGATGATCCATCCATGAATGAGAACATGTCATAGTTGGAAGTATTATCCACTAGTAGTTCTAATATCGAAAGCAGAAAGTCACCTTTTGGGCACACCTTATGTAGGTCCCGAAAGTCAATGCAGACACAAATTTTACCATTCTTCTTCCTAACTGGGATAATATTTTTTATCTAATCTGCATACTTCTCCTCCCGGATGAAGCCTGCTTCGATCAGCTTCTTAGTTTCTACAATTACCTATTCTTTAATCTCTAATCTTATTCGCCTAGGAGCTTGCATATGAATCATCCTAGTTTGATTTAAGTTTATGAACTACATCGAGATCAACACGCATTTTGAATATGTCCGAACAATATCACAATTCATAAAGTTGCATTTTTAGCTCTTCAACTTTCTCATTAGGTAGAATGGCACTCACGAAAATTGAACGGGGATCATCTTTAGCTCATAGGTAGATTTCTTTGAGTTCAACCATAATAGCTGTTTGTCCACCATCTTTAAGTTCTTCAGGCGCAGGCTTGACTTCTAATTCTTCATCATTTATAAGAAGAATTTCATGGAGATCATCTTCTTCATCACTATTAGCTTCGATCTCAACTTCTATTATATTATAACAAACTTTATTTTGATGAGATTTGTGGATGAACCCAAGACCTTTAGTGATTAACTTATTACTTCTTCATGATGCTTGAGGACTTCTTTGGCACCACATCTTGTTAAAGATTTGAGTTCTTCGTTTACTAGTTCAATATGAATTCCAAGCTTATGCATCATTCTTCGTAATTTTTGTGGATAGTATATTGGTATTCTTGTTGGCACTATCCCATCAGCATCTTCATGTTGAGTGGGCTGAAGATTCTTCAGATTTGTAAAATAGAGTTCCTATTCTGCCACTCTCACTCAACGATGGAACATAGAATGTTATCAATTCTTCAATGTTATGAACCTCCCGTGGTGTGATTTCTTTGAAGTGCTGCTGATGGATGGGTATAATTTTGAAGGAGTCCTCTAACACTGCCAAATGAGCTATCCTTCTTGATGCGACCCTCTAAATTCTATTTCCATAAGTAGATTCAAGTCATAGTCTGAATCAGAATCACTTATTTCATACTTTGCCTTTTTTGAAAGCTTATAAGTTCCCTTAGGTTTGACAGGAATTTTTCTTCTTCTTGTGTGTCACTTCCCAAATGAGGAACTAATCTTCTTGATTTAGGTGTAAAGTCAAGTGCTTTAGGGAAAGTCAGCATGACCTTCTTTCTTCCTCTTTTCTTTGCTCTTTCACCTTGTGAAGTTACTTTTTAGTTTCTGAAGTGGATGCTATCGCTTCAAGAGGCTCTGTTGGCATAGGCTCTTTAGGGATGAAATATTTTGCATCTTCATAAATCTTTATTTTGTAAATGAAGAATGGTTGTAGGTTACTAAGAATTCTGAACTTTTCCCCCTCTTTAAGGTACTTCATACATTGATGCATAGTTGATGGGACCATGCCATACTCATGCAGCCATGGTCGATCCAAGAGAGCTCTAAATCATGTATTAGCATCGATTACATGAAACTTGGCTTTTGTGTATAAATCCTGAAACTTGAGCGGGAGAATAAAAGAACCCAAAGTTTTTTGCCCTTTCTCATTGAAATCATGAAACATCAACTTATCCCTCCCAAGATGTTCGATATCAAATTATAATCCTCTTAATACTTTTAGATTCATAAGATTGATAGAAGAACTTGGATCAATCAATATTCGATTGATCAAGATGACATCACTCTCTGCGGTAACATATAGAGGATGGTTGTGATCCATTGTTCCCAACTTAAGATATTCATCAAGAAATATAATTACTGGGAGATCTTGAGTTTGCAATGATTCAGTCATGCATTTTTTTAGCAAAGTAAGCTTCATAACTCTCCAGATCTTTGAGAGCCTATATCAAAGTTTCTTAGAGATCTTTTGACATTAAGAGAGCCTCGTACACACTCAGTTGCAGGGATCTTTCTCAGATATGATAGAATATTATAATTTATCTTTTCGCTTGATTTAGGCTTTATTCTAGAATTTTTGGAAATGATATCTTCGTTGACTTTAATTTGTTTGCCTTTGTCTTTATTTGAATTCCTCTTATTTGATGATGGTGGTAAGACTTTACCACTTTTAAACTGAACTTGAATCACCTTATCTTACTCAGATTCCTCTAAAGAAGTAGTTTCTTCAAATTCACTTCTTATTCTGGAGGATTGACCAAAAGGGCTAGACTCTTTTTTCAACTTCATACATTTCATACGTGATGATATCGATGAGTCTGACTCTTCTTCGTCGGAGAAACATAAATCTTCATATGAATTGTTATCTTTTTATTGAGTCATTAGACAAAATTCAGATGTTAACTTCTTAGGCTCTTCTTATTTTCTTGATAAGAATTTTGATGGGTTGGTCAAGTCTGTCGACTACTATTATCATTTCAGAGTAACTGATGCTTTGAAGAACATCTAACAACATGTAAATGACTAGGGATGTCTTTACTGAACAAGATTCACCATTATCTTCTTCATCTGATTCAATAATGCAAAATTTAGGCATAAAGTCTGCAAGCCTGAATGGTTGTCTTGTCGACTAGTGATACTCCTCTAGATTATTAATAATCTTTTGAGTTGTAGTTCTCTTCTTGATCTTCTTTTTTTAAGTCGACTTCTTTGATTTATGAGGCTTGCATTTTGTAGACTGCTCCTATACTGTGATGAAGTAGCCTTATCAAAATGTGGCTGAGAAGCCCAAATACTTAGTTTAGGCATCTCTTTTAAGTCCAATATAGGTTCAAGTGGTGATTTCCACTTAACGCTTGGGACGTCTTTTAGTTTCTTGACATTTTCGATTTTTCTTATAGACTATTGTTTCCCATTCTTTAGTTTGAACTGATTTCTCCTTCTTTTTATCTTTAATAGATGATAAGGAAGATGACGTAATCATCTTGTAGACTTTCTTTTTGGGTTGACTAGAACTCTATCCGATAATATAAATTCACCCCATCGATACTTTCTTTCTAGCTAATCTTTGAAGACATAACAATCTTCAATAGGATGGCTGATCATCCGATGATAGGGACAGTAATTTGGATTACTGACTTGATCACCTTCTTCACTTTTAATTTATGGTAATTGTAAACTAGCTTTGACTGCTTGCCAAAATAATTTAGCCACACTATCCCTTCTAAAGGAATATTCTTTGTTAATCTTTTCCTTGAGAGATGGCTGCATTTAATCATCATCTCTTGTTGCTTGTTTTGGATGCTCTCCACCACTTGAAAAAGTCTGAGGTTTATCATTGCCTCCCAATACCAATTTTAGCTGTGGATTAGACTGGACAAGCTTCTTTCCCTTATCATCATTGTATATTGGCTACTTTCCTTTATCTACATTATATATTACCCACTTTTCACCATTTGAGCTGTAGGAAGTGGCATGAGTTTCATTTCTTCTTGAGTCTAAAGGTTTATTTTTCTTTGCTTTATCTGTATAGATTTCAGACTTAGGGTGATTCATCTTTTCAAATTTGGCCATCCTATCAAGCAAATCTTGGAATGTTGTAATTGACATCATACATATAAAAAATAATTTTATCATCCATATTGCTCATTAGCAATTGGATGTATGTTCTTCTTAATTATTGCTCACATTTCAAACTTAGGTTATACTTGATGGTTTATGAATTTATCATGACTCATCTTTTCTTCTTTTGATTGATTATTTTTCGGTTGATTTGGAAAAATCTCTCCATGAATATTGTCTCTAATTTAACAAAAGTTTTAACTGAATCATTCGATAGCATACTTCAAATGAGGTCACTGTGATGGAAAAGCGACACATCATAAGTACCTTAAATTTAGATGTTGCTTTGGGTTACCAAAGCCGAAAGTATTAAATTTCAGCAGTAACCTTTTGGTACTTGATCATATTAGTGGTAAGGCAACCCATACTCACCAACTTTTTTAGCTTGCTTTGAAGCTATAACTGCTTTTATCTTTTCATTAATTATTATTTCTAACTGAGCAGTTGTTACCATTCTAGGTGTCCTAGCCATATTTTGAATTATCAGCTAAAGAGCTAGTTGGTTAACTTCATTCCTCGCTTTATGTGTAGCATGTACTATAGGAGCTTGAGGTACTAGAGAAACTGGTGGTATAGAAGTTGTATGATTAGCTACTTATTGATTAGCAGATAAAACAGGTGCTACATTTGACATGATATTCTTCTCCAACATATCCATCATGATATTCATTTGTACCACCATGTCATTCATCTTGGCACCTAGTTGTGAAATCTCCTTATCTTTGACTTCCACTTGATGCTGCATTTATCTTTGCTCTCTAACTAGCGCCACGACGTCAACAAGTATAGGCTCTTCTTCTTCCTCTATTTCTTGTTGTTGTTCTGCTCCTTGCTCATCTTCAGGGGAAGAACTTGACTATCCTTCTCATTGTGCATTTATAGGGATAGTTATTCCTTTGGTTGAATGATGATGTTGATTATAAAAGCATGTATCAAGCTGGTCATTTCCTGGTTCAATGATATAAATAGCTTCAACACCCATGATCTCTTGGTCATTTTGATCTTCTTATTTTTCTTCTTCCTCTTCAGTAGAGATTGAAGATCCATCTTCTACTTTCTTCTGTGAAGACTCTCCTTCATAAACATTGAATTCAGGTTCAAGCTCTCTAAATTCATGTTGTTGATCTTTGAAAAGTTCATCTATATATGACCATATATCGGCTTCCTCATGGTGTCCTCTTCATTATCTTCTTCTTGAACACGAACTTCTTGTCTACACTTCTTCCATTAAAGGATTTCTCTGAACGATGTCGTCAGTGATCACTATCTGATATCCATGAGTTATTTTGAGGAAGATTTCTGAGTATATGTATTAGATGTAACACCTCTTTCTTCCTTCAGAGTTTCATTACGGGGCTTTGGCCTCCATACCTGCTTATCCTTTCAGTGGGACCTTTCAGCAGCGAATTCTTAGACATGCGATCCAAGTGTCACGCTCCAATGCTCACCATGTGAAGCATACTTGGCTCGATGACTGGTTACCATAAGAGATGGCAACCTCCTTGGAGCTTTAGTATTTTCAATCACTATAGGTCTCTAAAATTTTCTTTTCATCAAGCCTCTTTCCTTGGCTACTTTGAGAACTTTGTATATTTTGGCGCAGGTTTTGTTGTCTCGTGGTGGTGGAGCTTGACATTGTTGAGTCAGAAAAGACTTCACCTCAGTAGAGCTATTCCTTTTACCCATTTTAGATTGTCAAAGTCATTATGGGTAGGAATACACTTAGCGGTAGTATTGCTTGTTCACTAGGTCATTCAAATGGGATCTGTTGAGCCCTCAGCTTAGCATTTCATCTTCTTCTTCTCTACCGTCTGGTTAATTTACTTCCTTTTGAGGAAGCTTCATGATCATGCTTTCCAGGTATGAAAGGTTCAATCGGTGAAGCAATTGTACCATGATGTATTAAAGACATAGTTCGCCCACTAACGATTCTTTTCATCACGGGTGCTTCAGATTGACCTAGTCTTTTAAAATTGATGTTCTCTATCGGGAGAACTCCTTAATAGCGGTTGGTTACTGAACTGGCTGGCGAGCTTGACTCATAGGAGTTTTAGTAAACTTAGGCCTTTTGACATGACCTCGGATAAGTGTACCATGGGTAGGTACTTTAGGAGTTACAGCTATAATAGTTGAGAAATTCAAGCTACCAAATTGAATGATAACTCCAACATCTCCTATGTTGATGATGACATTGGCTAGGTAGATGTTTGCACCACACCCTAGCTGGACAGTGAAAGGAGTGCTCTGTAGATCTATTTTGCAAAAGTGAAAGATAAGAATTAGTAATTAATAATTATTATTTTACCTCATACTTTTAAAATGCAGAGGTACTATAGAATAAAATAATAGTGTAATAAAGATATACTCTACAGAATAATTCATTCAACATAGAGTCTCATATTTAGTAATTTGAATTTATTACACATTTAAATCACCTTTTTTATTTTGAATTTTCAAATATTTTGTTGCTACTATAGCATGTATATGACTAGCCAAAGATAGAAAGAGAATCATATCCCTAGCAGAGTCACCAGAAATCTGTGGGCTCCAAAAATTTGCCACCGACCTCTCGACATATTGAAAAGAGTGTGATTTAAAATGTGTTGTTATAATTTCAGAAGGCAGATGGAATAGTATATAAGACACTACCCAGAGATTTCACCCTCATTTTGTGAGGACTTTAGATCTGGTTCCAGGTTTTTTATAGGCGCAAGCACCTATAGTTAATTACCCCTCTCAATACTGAGAGAGAACTTTCGATTAAGACTAATCATTAGATCGTTAAATGCATAGCATATAGTAGTAGCATGTGGAGTTTTAAAATTTAGAATTTATGATCATCATTTTAACTTAAAGTGGATGGTTGGGGGAATGATGATATGCCCGATCTAGATCCCATGGTTTCGTCATCCCCGGCTGTCGTGGTCCCTAGTCTACTTAGTTAGAGGAGGTAGTTGACTCAAGCTGACCAAAAGATCCTTATCAGCAACACACATGTTACATCATCCAAGAAATTCTTGTAGACCTGGGGTGGTATATGTCTAAGGAGATAGGCTTAAGTC